>LTAE01001288.1:7581-58311 GCA_001647135.1 Pontederia paniculata | reverse complement strand
CATTTTATTCATGCATTTGCATTTTCTCTATCGGGATAATATGTTTTATGCAGGGACGATATAAAATTCCCCGAAAGGGATGATATGATATCCTAAGGGATAATATGTTCCTCGGCAGGGATGATATGATACCCTAAGGGGTGATATGATACCTCTGGCCAACTGTTGATATGACATGTTGCATACATGATTGCACAAGTGTATGACATGTTACATGATATGATATGGATATGTGATATGTTGATGATAATACATGTTTCACTTTATCTTGTGATATGATAATTGATATATGAAAATGTTTATATTATTTTACTTGAAATGAGTAGATGATAAATACTAGGCTATGAGTTTTCTACTTATTGAGCTGTGGTTTGCTCATAATATGATTTTCACCAGTTTTGTGGCCGTGCTCGGAGATCCTCTGTAGGGATTGAAGCACTTTTGTACGAGGTATAGACGATACCTATGTCTCTACTTTGGTCATTTTGTGAGGATGTATGTCTCCTCATGATGTATATTTTTGTATAAGGATGTTATATGTAAAAAGAAAATATTGTATAAGGTACAAATATGAAATAGTGTGAATTTGCTCTGAGATCAATATATATATATATATATATATATATATATATATTCTTGTGTTATGGATATATTGTGATAATATCATGTGATATATCAAAAGAATTATGACACACTTTCGCTATATTATATTTGATCGATCGTAATAAGTCGCGGCTTACGGATCAAACCAAGATTTGAACCGGGGTCGTGACAATATTATCTAACATGGATAGGGTTGCCTTCAAAATGAGTTGTGTTCTTCTAATACAAATTCGAAATTGGAACAAATGCGGATTATGTCCCAATGGACCCGAACCATGCACTGTCATAACACCATAGTATGCGACACAAACCGTGTTAATTATCGACGTGGACTATGGTAGATTGCATAAATGAACCCTTGGAAAATGGACCGTGTCTAATCTCGACGTGGGTCGTATTCCCTTGAAAGAATATATGTGATGTCTCGTTGTGATCTTTGTTTAACTCAACCGATTTGATTGAGGTACGGTGTAAGTTTGCTTAACTTTAATGATAACCTATCACAACCAATGATAGAATTTAAAAGATAATGATTGTGAATTTATGCATGAAGAGGATGACCATCGACAAATTAAGGGATTTATCCCTGTTGTTAACACATACTTTAGACGTAGGGTAACTGAGTTCCTTCGTGTACAACTAAGTTCTTTGTCGACTATTGTTTATGGATTTTAGTGGACTAGAGAGAGGCTCTATGTCCTAACTAGTCATACTAACGTCGAGACTTACCAAAATCTTCTATGCGCTGATAAAAGCTCATTATTGTTTGTAATGAATGACAACTTGAAACATGATCAATAGAAAAAATAAGTATAATTAAAAAATGAATTGTACTTAAACATGTTGAACATTTAGATAATGGGCATCATATGATATATGGATGCACCAGATGTTCTTGTTACTCATAGATAATGGCTCGAAAAAGAAAGATATAAGGAATAATAAGAATGTAGTCTAAAGTGAAGCAGAAACTAATGTTTAAGGGTGTTCTCCGAGTCGAACCTGAACCGACCCAATCATTAATGGGTCAGGTATGGATTTCAATTTTTCGAACCCGATCAACCCGATAATCCAAAAATTTATATTTTTTTATTAAGTTTGAACTAATTTATTCTTGATAAGAATTTTATATTATTTTAAAATTAAAATATATTAAAAATTTATAGTTTATATCCTTTAAATCATTACAAATCGTTTAAAATATATATTTCTTTATTTCAAATATAATTAATTATAAGTATTATATAAAATAATTAAAAATATAAAATTTTAATCAGATAAACTGACCCAATGAAGATCGAGTTGGATCGAATTCGATAATTAATTTATCATCAACCCGACCCAACCGAATTCCAACATAAATAATCAGGTTGGATTAGATTTAGGATCGGGTCAGGTCAAACTCGACCTATTAACACCCTGTAGTAATATTTTTTCCATTGATTACCTATTTGCCTTTGTTGTACATTAAAGATGTGATGATTTGTTAAATAAAATATTAATTCTTGATCATTGCAAACTTAATATGATCTTTATATATTGGATCTTATAGCTCTAGGAAGGTTATCTCCCTACGAATTCAATTATGTTGATAATATGGAGTCTAAGTAGGTGTCAATGGTGCAAGTGGTGATGTTATTCGTGATGATCTAATTTGCGCATGGAATAAATCTCGATTGTGTTAGGATGGTCATGTAATAAAAATTAAAGAACTCTAATTAGTTAATATTTTTTTATTGAATTCAATAGGTAGTTATGATTTTTTTTAGCTAATGTATCAAATTTTATCTCTTTAGTTGGAACAAAGTTTTATTTAAAGTATTAATTTTCACAATGATGTGTTCCTTATATTGACCAATCAATTGATTAAGAGTCAAATCTTTTGTTCTAAGTGACGAAATATGCTTTTGAGAACGACCAATCAATTGATTAAGAGTCAAATCTTTTGTTCTAAGTGACGAAATATGCTTTTGAGAACGTTACATTAATAGCCATTTAAATACCAAGATTTACAAGCAAAAAAGTGGTTGATGTCTTTCACTCAACTCATAGTGGATTTAAGCATGTCATTTACAAGGAAAAACATATTTACGTCTACTTTCAAGCAACTTGATGAATGCATCATGGAATAAATTAAGTTTCAAATGAACAATATTGATCAAGTAATTGGAAAAAAAATACAGAAAAAAAATTCAAAAGATTCGAGATCAAATAATTGGAATGCAGATACCAACAATAATTAACACAATCGAATTAAATCCAAGAAGCATTAATTCCTTGGAACGCTGAACCTGGTGGATGGTGGTGCACAGATGCCACCATATGCATGCTGGTAATGGTGGCCGGCAGGAGGAGGCAAGAAGGAGGACTTCTCCACATATGCCATGGTTGGCGAGGGGCTCACCTGCAAGAACATGTAGTTTCCTGCAAAGAGCTCCCCAAGGTAAGGCTTCCCCTCCTTCAACCTCCTCACCACCTTGGCCACCGCCGACCTGATCACCACCTTGGCGCCGCCGCCCCGCAGCAACCTCCTGATCAGCCCCGCCACCCGGACCCTCGGCCGCCTCCGCCAGCGCAGCCTCCTCAACCACCTGCCGCTGCTGGTGGCCGCGGCCCTCCATGCACGCTTCTTACTGGTCCGGAGCACCACCACTTGATCTGCCGGATGATCTACTGCTGACAGTCTCACTGCTGCCACTGCAACTGATGCATCCTTCTGATCAGTATCTGTCTCCTCCTCTACAGAAAGCTTCTTCAGCCTCCGGTAGGAGAGCCGCGCCCTGGAGGCCATGGCTGTGTACAGGGAAGGTTACTAACTTACCAGTTAGCTACTTAACAAAGCAGCAAGTTCGTAGCTGTTGATCTCGTGATAGCATGCAGAAAAAAGGGTTGATCTTATAACTATGCATCATTTATTGCCTTACTGCTTAGTTTGTGGACGCGCAAGCAAGCATGTCATAAAGAAGGTCTACTGGAGTTGCAGGGATGTTGTTGGGGTCATAAATGGTGGGAGGTGGTGGGAAATGGAAGGTAGGAGTATGATCCAACTTCCTATAGGATGCTCATGCTCCAGTTGGCGCATCAGAGATGGAACCCTCCTCTCACAATCTGATCAGCAAAATGATCCATTATTCTCATTTCCAGGCAATCACAGGGGGCAAATTGTGCATCTTGGATTCAATGAACACTATACACGTTCTTTTCTTTTCTTTTTCAATCATCAATCACAAGACTATTAGCATTTGATTAATATATTATCCTAGAACAAATTAATCTATTGACTTCAAAAATCGAATTTGAAATATGAGTGATCGGACATATTCTAATAGATGTACTTTTAGACTATGTTGGGATAGACCCTCGTTAAAGATCTATTTGGTCGGGAATAAACGAAGAATAAAGAAGGAAAATAAAGATATTAATAATTTAACCACCTTTGATAATATTTTAACGAAGAAAAATGAAGAAAAATATCTATTTTCATTATTGTTTATTTTTTTAATTTTAATTATATATGAATAACTATTTAAATATATATTAAGACATATTCTTTCAACAAAAATTATAATTTTTTTTTCTTTAAGATATATAATTCAAATAAGATTAATTCTTTCACTTTCATTCTTTTGTATTTCCTTTCCTTATTTTTTTCCTCTATTATCTTTTTTTTTCTTTTAACGATTGTTGAACCAAATAAACTCTAAGAAGAAAAAGAAGGTAAAACCTAAATAAAGAGAAGAGAAGAAAAGGAGGATAATGAGTGAAATAATATTAATTTGTTTAGATGGATGTTAAAAAGGGAAATAGAGAATAAAGAGAGTGAGAATTATATAAACAATTAGTCAGTTTAATTTTTTTAAATGAGGTTGAAAAAAATTTGAACAAATGAAAAGAATGAAGGGTAATCATTCATTCTCTTTTCCTCCATTTTCTTCTGTTAAAACTCAATCCAAACAGCAAGAAAAATATTTTGTCTCCTACCTCTATCTCTCTTTCTCTACCCTCCATCCAAACAAGCCATTAGTCTGTTCTTTTTTCTCTACGGACATATATCACTATATCACAGTCACGTTAGGTAGATATGAAGGTCGTTCGGTTTCCAAATCTAAGTATGGAATAATTTTAATCATTTTGAAGATTTAACTGTAAGTACTCATTTTACCAAATTTAAATTATTATATTTTCATACATATGTTATGGTATTTTCATTATTCCATGTGTATATGCACCCATATATCATCGGTCTAATACAAGAAAAAAAATACATTAATAAATAAATAAACTATAAAATATTTTTTTATATACAATTTTTTCTCATCTTAAACTAAAGATTCAGTTTTGTTGATAATGCCAAAACTGAGGCCCAAACTAAGGTCAGGTATATATCTTGCGATAAAAATCAATATATAAATTAATTTATAATAGATACTCCAAGCTAAAGTTCAATTAATATAATCTTATAACATTTCGAATAAAAATACCATTTATTCTTTATTAATATTTACAGTACCTCCCAGCCACAGGATTGCAGTAAACTTTTTATATCGAATTCAACCAGAATTCTAATATATTCTCACGATCGAATTCCGAAATAAAGAGATTAATAGCTGTGTGAATTCAAAGATTAACATAAAAGAAATCAAATTGTGATACTTATTAATAAGTTTATATTGAATAATGTATATTAAATAATGAATGCATATATCACTTATCTTGCAGTTTAGAGTTATATAACTAAATATTCTTTCATCTTGAAATGACACAATGCAGTAGTTCAAGAAATTTTAAATTCTTCTAGCTCATCCTCTTAAAAATTCTTCTAATACTCATATAATATAATTACTCTAAAAAATTAATAAAATTACATGAGGTGCCACTGCGAGGGATTAAGAGAAGGATATAAGAGTGTTCTTAAAAATATTGTTCAATTTTCTCAATTCCTTTTTTTAAAAAAATAAAATAATGATCTTCCACCCTCCTCTCTGGACGGATATTTAGGAAAATTATGCTACCTTATTTTAGGTTTAATATTTGAATAAAATTAGTACTTCATTTAATATTGTTTTATGAATTTTTAGTATTTGACTTATATTAGAATATTATGAGATTTATTTTACTATAAATACAGACCTTTGAACTGTCGCTAGCAAAGCAATCTAACCAATGGATCCCGGATATATGGGCCGAACCGTACGTACCATAATTACTGAGCCGGCTCGGCCCGGCCCAGTTGGACCCTCGCGGCCCTATATAGTCCTCTTTGCCTTCTTTCCTCGCTTCATCGCCAAGAAAGGAACTGGAAAAGAGGAACGAGGTCTCTCTCACAGTGTTCGTCGTCCACTGTGCATCCTCCTCCCCGTCGCCGCCGCCGTCGCCGTCCGATCTCATAGTCGTCGTCGGCGTCGAAATCGGTGCCTCAGGTATGCCGCCGTCCTGTTCGGATCCTTCGAAGTGTTCCTTCAACTCTCTAATTCGAAGCGTTGCACTGCATCTCTGATTCATTCTTCTTTTGACATTTATTTTTGTCTATGTGGTTCGTATAATTTGTTTGCTGATAGAGCTTCTCGTAGCTTAGTCGAAAATTAGTTCTTGACACACAAATGTGATTTGGTTCAGATCATTGAATTGTTACGGGCATTATTGAGTCTGTGTAATCAGAGGGGCTCATTGTTTCAGAATTTTCAAGTGGCAATCTCAGTCAAATTACTGGGACTTGTGAAAATAGGTACATGAGAGGATTCTTTTCATATGCTACGGGGGCATGACATGTATATAGAGCAAATTTTATGCACGAGATTTCTCTTTACAACGCATAGTAAGCTTTGTGTGCCCTACGGTCGCCCGGATGATCCTTTCCCCATGTATGTATGAGAACAAAAAGTGCACTTTAATGTTGTACTGCATTCATTCATGAAAATTACTTGTTTCAGGTCAACACGAGCTACTAGTAAAATTTTGGTTCATGTGACATATAATATGTGCATGTATAATGGTTTTTCTTGTTCTATACTCGAAAAATTTATTGGTCCATTTGTAATCGGCAGTTTGCTATTCCGGTGTGTCCATAAGTCCTGATAAAATCCAGTTTGAGCTTAAAAGATTAAACTCCATAGTTTGATCCTAAACCAGCCTATACTATGATTATTATTTTCATTGTCATTTTGAGAATGTCCTACATTATTTTTTATATCTAGTTGTTCAGATGATAATAAATACTTCTTGACACTTAAATGCATTCTCTATTTTATACTACATTTAAAACTTTCTTTTCTTGTGAGGCTTGTATTCAATTCGTTTGGTGTTCATACTAACTCTTTTGAATGTCATCTTTTAAACCACATATCTTTGTCGAATAAAGGCGTCAACAATGGACTCCTCATACCTTCCAGCTACAACTGATTCAGTTGCACAGGCATTGGAGGCTAAAGATCCTTCTGAATCTATTTCAATCCTTTATCGTGTTATAGATAATCCTTCATCTTCCTCGGAGGCATTGCGTGTAAAAGAACAAGCAATCACTAATCTTACTGAACTGCTTACACAAGAAAAAAAAGCTGAGGATTTGAGGAGCCTTCTGACCCAGCTCAGGCCCTTCTTTTCAGTAATTCCAAAAGCAAAAACTGCAAAGATTGTGAGGAGCATTATTGATGCAGTTGCCAAGATACCTGGGACTTCTGATCTGCAAATCTCCCTCTGCAAGGAAATGGTGGAATGGACCCGTGCAGAGAAGCGTACATTTCTCAGACAACGAGTTGAAGCTAGGCTTGCTGCACTTTTGTTGGAGAACAAAGAATATTCTGAGGCCTTGACGCTTCTTTCTAGCCTGATCAAGGAAGTTAGGAGGTTGGATGACAAACTACTTCTAGTGGACATTGATCTTCTGGAGAGCAAACTCCACTTTTCTTTGAGAAACCTGCCAAAGGCTAAAGCTGCACTAACAGCAGCAAGAACTGCTGCTAATGCAATATATGTTCCACCAGCACAGCAAGGCACTATAGATCTGCAGAGTGGGATCCTTCATGCTGAAGAGAAGGACTACAAGACTGCGTACAGCTATTTCTTTGAAGCATTTGAAGCCTTTAATGCTTTGGAGGATCCTCGAGCTATTTTCAGCCTCAAATACATGCTCTTGTGCAAGATTATGGTTAGCCAGGCTGAAGATGTTGCGGGTATAATATCTTCTAAGGCTGGATTGCAATATGTAGGCCCTGATTTGGATGCAATGAAAGCTGTTGCCGATGCCCATGCAAAACGTTCACTAAAACTGTTTCAAACAGCCCTCCTAAATTACACAGCACAGCTGGGGGAAGATCCTATAGTGCACAGGCATCTGTCATCTTTGTATGACACCCTCTTGGAGCAGAACCTTTGCAGGTTGATCGAGCCCTACTCAAGGGTGGAAATTGCACATGTTGCTGAGATGATCGAATTGCAAGTCGATCACGTGGAGAAGAAGCTGTCTCAAATGATACTTGACAAGAAGTTTGCAGGGACCCTTGACCAAGGTGCCGGCTGCCTTATTATCTTTGAAGACCCCAAACCTGATGCAATATTTCCTGCCACTTTGGATACGATCAGCAACATTGGCAAGGTCGTGGACAGTCTTTACGTGAGATCAGCTCGCATAATGTCTTAACTTTTGGGCATCATCATTTGCTTCATGCATTCTGCTTTTGTAACTTATCTTAGATGAGGAATATTGGGGATTATCTGTTTCACTCTCTTTTCACCATATTATGCCTTAATTAAAGCATGTAGCATTTTAATTTTATTGATGAAGCAAACACACGATTTATTTTGAAGAACATAAATTTGTTTTTGCATCTTAAGGTAAACATAAATTTGTGAGTGAAATGGAGTATGGTGATTGCTGTTAGTACTGTTGATACGTATATGGTTGAATAATTAGGGGTTATTTAACCTTGTGGCATTCTATTTCAAGAGGATTTGTGCCACTCAGGTGGAGATAAATATTCTACTGTTAACACGTATATGCATTGTTTAGTTTGTGTTCCACAACGTTTCTCTGAATCGTCAGACGACTGGTGAACTTTTTAGCCTAAAAATAATTATAGCAAGTTCGATGTATTGCATATTTTTGGTTGATATCGCTGTTGGATGAAGAGGAGTGAACATAGATATCATGTGAAGTTGAAGGGCCAATGTGGCGACCACTCATCTTCATAATTTTATGGTTTCTATATAAATACCATAATTCAAACTTTTAGACAGCATTGTCGAAAGCATACATCGCTAATGTTTCCGAAAAAAAGCAAATGCAAAAAAATCAAAATATAGCACCTACCACATCAATGTCTAGCATTTTTTCCAGAAGTTGACCAAATTGAGATTGTGAAGTGACTCATAGTAAAATGCAAATAGCAGGATTAGCTGCACCACAGAATTTAATAAAGAATTGATAACATCCACTGATCCTTGTTATGGCACAATGCTCGTGTTGTGCATAAAAAATGTGCTATACAAAATTATTCAATTTATGTACTAATAATATGATTGATCTCCTATGTTAAGGGTTGCCGAATATTTGTGCTCTATCTTGGAAGATAATTTGGCTTGTTGCTCCTCTATGCAGTGCCATTTAGCTGGACCATAGAAATCTTTTCCTGAACTTGTGCTGTTTGTTTCTTAGCCGAGTTGGTTACATAGTTTTCATTATCTTTCATGTCTGCACCCTCAATCACAGGATACGATCTTCCGCTACTCTTTATCAGATCTTTTATCGTTGTTTTCAGATCCTTATCAAGCGAAATAGATTCTAAGGTAACATGGGCTCCTGTACATATCATCATAAAAAGAAAGGTGAGTGGCTAAATGAATAAGAGTATAACATCAGAACTAGAGATAGATGATAACAGGGACTACTGTATTATGGCACTAATCATATCATGGGTCCTTTAATTTTGTTCCTGAAAAATATTCTTTTTCATGAAATAAGGGACACTAATTCTTCTAGGAAATATCATCGATTCAAAATTCAAAAATGACCTTGCAGGTATCAACAATTATGCTAACAATTACAACAAAATGTTAATCTTTGTTATTCAGAATTGATTATACAGAAATCATCTTTCCAATAATTTATATGAAGGGTCGTACTATTAGTTAATCCAGTACACAAATTATTGACACAATTTTTTGTTAGTCTTTTGGGGCCATGAAATTGAAGGGGTTCAACCACTTTTTTTTGCTTTAGGTCATCATTAGCAATCCATGTGTGCCACTATGTCAATTGTTTCAACATTTCTTGAAGGATCAATAGAACATCCAAGGACTTCCACACCACCTTTATCGATTCTCTTTTAATTTTTAACCAATAGGAGCAGCTTCTGACCTACTCTTAGCATGCTTGTTCCTTGAACTTCCCTGTCTAGCGGCTTGCAACATTTATGCCAACTCTAAATCATTCTTTATCTTGAGCTACAACGACTAATAAAGCATACCATTTCTTCACCAATCATATTCCGATCCATAAATCATAGTTGCCAAATTATTTTTCTATAGACCTTACCCACCAATCCAAGAAGTATTCAGCAATCATACAACACCTCAAATCTCCCTACAATTGTTATCCATTCTGATTTAGTTTGACTTATAAAATCGTTGAACAATTTCTTCATTTTACAGGTATGTTAAACTCTTAACAGTAACTATCCTTCCACCATGTCATAATCGTCATCTCTCCTATTACCAAATTTACACATCATAAGGCATGTATTAGTTGTACTCGGTTTAAAGTCGGTATACTCCAAAGTTGCATCACATTCACTACAGCTCCAACTTACATCTTCAGTTTCATCTATTTGGACAATTTCGTCAGGAAAAAGCATAAACTAAAGAATCCCATCCTTCATTTCCCTTCTTATTGCTAAAATTATCCATCATATATTTAGTCTTAGCTTCAAACAATTCAAATCACATGGCTTAGTAAAGTTTCATGCCACATCTCTACTTAAAAAATCGGTATCTTTTTGCATTCTTGCCACAACTCTACTTAAAATTGGTATCTTTTTGAGTCTCATCTATTAGGATAATATCACCGACAAGAACACATATATCAGGACCTCATCCTATATACATCCAGTAAGCTCATCACATTTCTTTTTTAGGCGAAGTTCATCCACAATTAAAACAAAATGATACAAACTTGGAGTAAACTCTTGACGTGGGTCAATAGTATATCCATAACCATTCCTCTCATTAAGAATTTTTATTTTTGCCACAAACCTATCATACACGTTTGTAACCAGATTTACCTATCTATACTAATATTATATTGTACAGCATTTTTTTGTCTCACATTGTATCATCTTAATATAGCAGGTTAACTACCAATTGGTTGGTTATCATTTCCATCCTCAAAGAAAAAGATATTTACATACTTGCTAAAACCACTTTTCTTTGCTAAAACCACTTTTCCACCATAATGCCCATAAAAGAACTTTTGTACAGATTATCACTATATTCCAAATCTATGAGAACTTATGCAAGTATGTTTTGCAATCTCTATTTTCCCTTGATCGTCTTAGTAAGCCCACCTGACTCGGAACCACTTTTAGTTCTTCTTGCATGCATGTTTAATCAATCTTCCTCCTAAAAATCATGTCTACTTATACTACTTCTTGTGGAGCATGTTTCAACGATTAAGTAATTTAATTGCATGCTTATGCATAAAAAGGACATTAAAAATGTCATTTACTTACGGTATCTCCAGTAGTGCTTCGGATTGGTTGGATCATTGATTGTTTCCTCTGCCGCCGGTCGAGTTGTGTATCCTTCTTTCAGTGCTAGTAAATCCTAAGCAAGCATAAAATTGATTATTTAGTGAAACGCTGGTTTAAAGTTGAAAATATGGAATAGCTTCAATTTAAGTACCTGAAGTGGGAAGATTGCCCACATAGCTGGAGATTGGAAGTGTTGTTGAAGAATAAAATAAGCTACATCTGGTGTGCAACGTGAAGGTGGCTCATCATTGCATCCCATAACTGTCCTGTAAAAGTGCCACCTTCTCTCTTCATCTTCTTCCCACCAGGCCCGCATAGTGGAGCAGTCATGGCAAGAAGGTGCACAGACCTGCAAACCCAAAGATGGTCATTCCTCCATATATAACTACCAGAATTTCATTGGAAGATAGAACATTATATCTGAGATTGAGATAAATAACCAACATGGGTCATCCAATCAGTTCTTTTTTGTGTGAGAGGTATTTTGGAATCAAATTTTCATGTGCCAAATGTATCTTGTTAAACTTACATACCAAAGCAATTAGATAAGAAGACTAATAGAAGAATCTCACCGTCATGTAGCTGTACTGGGAGGGTATACCAAATTCTATCCCAGGTTCGCTTGGCATTCTTTGGATGCGCAAACCAATTAATCCTAATTCTTGCATGACCTGAGAAATATGTTTTATTACTAAATAAATTGATTTATCAGAAGAAAACTAAAAAGCTAAAGATTTTTTCCCGAGTGCAAGTCTTACTGGATGAACACAAGAAGGAATAAGACCAAGATCTTCTCCGCATGCCAACATATCAGATGAGTGCAGTAGGACAGGCAAAGTCTTGAGTGCATTTTGACGCCACAGATTTTCTTGCCGGCAGAAATAATAATCATAGTACAATCTTTTGAGTACATTTTTGCTGGATAAAGGAAAACAATATAAGAAATATGAATTCTCAGGTTATAATAAAAATGCAGAGCAAGATGACTGTCATTACAAAATCTACGAAATGATTTTTCAAGAATAAAATATAGCCAAAAGAAAAACATTTGTATCTTAAGGCTATTCCAGAACATAGGCTAAAAATCAACACATATTATCCATTTATGTTACTGAATTTTATAAATACCTGTGTTCGTCTAAATCCTGAAAACTGGAAGTATCTTCAAGATTAAAACGAGGATAAAATTTCCTAGAGTCTTCAGTATCCCGGATAAGAATTATATTCTACAAGTCAAAGTACACAACAATAATCAACACAAAGTTGCTGACTTGTGAAGTAATCAAGAATTAAGCATCTGAAAATAACAATAGGGGCACAGCAAAAAAAGCAAATTTAATGTCAATGGTGGCATACTCTTAGCAAATCAAACAGATCTCTCCGTAGCTCATCTTCTTTCTCTAACCACAAAGATTTCTCGGGACTGGATTTAAGCTTCGCTATTATCTTTTTCTCTGTGTTGCAGTCTTCCTTGAACTAAAATGGAGGAAAAACAAGACTTATTATATCAGTGTAGATTAACAGCAAAAAGCATGCAAAACAACATGTTGTCTTGTGAATCAACATATGAATATCAAGTAATGATATCCATTTATGTGTTATTCTGAACACTCAGCATAAGACTCATATAGGAGACAAATCTAATAAAGGCAGCACAACATTAAGATGGGCAAAACATTTGCGGCAAATTCTTAAAAGATTCAGATCAAACATTTTTTCATGAAATACTATTTTATGAGATAACATAATATAGATAAGACACTAATCAAATAATAGAATGGGCAAGTAATGATATCAATTTCTGTATTATTGTGTTATTCTGAGCAATGAGAGCACAAGAGATACTCATATAAGAGACAAATATAATAAAGACAGTACAATATTAAGATGCAACAGGCAAAACATTTGTGACAAACTCTTAAAAGATTCAGATCAAACATTTTTTCATGAAAACTATTTTACAAGATAGCATATTATAGACAAGACACTAACCAGAATAATAGAATGGAATGCAAAAAAGTGTCACTAGTAATAAATTGATGATGGGCATTTCGATTTTAATCCTTTCTCATTGTAGTACTATCTCCAAAATTCTTTCAGCTCTCGTTAGCAAAATAAAGACAAATCCAGGAATAAAAAATCACTAGAAAAACCAGGAGTATCATTGGCATTACCTCATAGCAGGATTTCTGATACTCATTCAAAAAATTTGAAACAACGACAGTCCACAAAGATCCAAACTTCTCCTGGAAACAAAAAAATTAACTCAAGTTAATGGATGTGGCATTTCATATTAAGAACTGAAGTTTAATTTTCGAATAAGACAAAAGACCGTTCGACATAAACCTGTAGAGCATCTTGTCTAATATAGGGATAGCTCAAGCGATTGAAATCCCATATGCCTTCATTCTCAAGCTCCTCCTAACAAGGTAAATAAAAATAAATGGTAAAAAATGGAAAAGGAAAGATAGTCACCTTGCTAGTATTACAAGTCTCCCAGCAACAGTAAATTTGCTACATCCATAAATTTGACACAATTTTTGGAAAATAAATGGTTATTTTTAATGAAAACTGCATCATAATACCTGGCTCAAAGGAATGGATGGACGGAATTTTCCAACTAAACCAGTAACAGCATGTTCAGGAAGCTCCCAGATTCGAAAAAATCCCAAGATATGATCTATCCTGTAGGCTGTGAAATACTTTGACATCTGGTATAGCAAGAGATCAAATTAGTGAGGCAAGGAACGACCTACTGAAATGAGAAACTGAGTTCATAGTTATCTGAAACTTGTAAGATAAAGTATCACAGACCTGTGTTAGACGAGATCGCCACCATGCATAATTGTCTTTGGACATTTCCTCCCAGTTATATGTAGGGAAACCCCAATTTTGCCCATTTTTATCAAAGTAATCTGGAGGTGCTCCAGTTGAAGTGTTCATACGGAATAAGCTAGGATACACCCAAGTATCTACACTGTTCCTGTCTACACCAATTGGTAAATCACCTTTGAGAACAACTTTTTTCTTCCTTGCATATGATGCTGCTTCTGAAAGCTGATAAGAAGAGAAAGTTCAAGGGAAAAAAGGTTAAAAGATGCACCAGAAATGTAATGGACCTTTGCCATAATTATTGAATAAAAAATCAATTAAAAGAACCTTATGCATAGCACATTTATTCTTACTTGCAAATGTAGATGGTATTGGATATAATAGTGAAAGCAGATGACATCATAGTGTAAACTGCCTTCTGATATGAGTTTCTCAAGCTGCAAATAAAGAATTTATCATAGATAAAAGTTAGGAAGCACTGGAATAAAATTATTTATCTAAAAGATCATTCATGTGCATCTCATGGACAAATCCTTTAGCCTGAGCACCTTTTCTCTGGAAAACTGAGCAAAGCGACCCCACTGGGAATGATCTGATGTCTCGAAGAAGTCCCTCAAGAAACAAAATGCTGCATAGGGTTTCAACCAATCCTGTTTACAGAAATTTATTACTTGTAGACCGTACAAATAATGAAGAAATTGTCAGACGATAAGGACTTACTTCTAAAGTCCACAAAGATAATGTGCCATACCTCATTTTCTGAGAAAAACTTTTTGAAAGAGTTGGAATTAAGTATGTTAGCTTTTTCCAGATTGAAAATTTTCTTTGCTATTGATAATTTAGCAGCCATTGTTGCTTCATAATCAACATCCTGTTTAAATCGAGAGAATGATGAGCAAACCCTGAACATAAAGATAATTTTCTGAAGCAAATAACCATAGATAATGAATAATTGATACAGCTAGATGCTAGGATAGAATTCTGCTTTAAGAACCATTGTGTCATTTGATAAATCTTACGGTCTCAATTTAATTATCCAACCCTTTGAATTTGAACATTTTTATTTTCTATGTTATGGTCTTCTGATCTATCTACGGAATTTAGCAAATGATCACTTTCTCCAGGAGTGGATATATATGAACTCTAATATATGGGTACACACAATAGTAGGATGTTCACATAGGATAAATTCATCGTTATAATTCCTAATTAGGTGGCATCACATCATGTCAGCCGGTAAGACAAAATTTGTCCCAAGGCAGTCAAGTATCAGGGTATTGGCACATGGTGGATGATGTCCTTACATCTTATCACACCAAAGTCATTTATAGATATTAAGTAGTTTGTTCACATCAAGAAAAAAAATGTTAAACAAATCAAGAGGAGAGAACATTTCTGTGCTGATTTGCAAGAGATGCTTCTTCCTTTTACTTTCTTTTCCCTTTTTGTAACTTCTATTGTAGTTCAGGTGGACTCGATTGAAAAACATTACCTTCTTATTGAGCTGTTCCTTTGTGCTCACAATCTCTTGCTGCAATCAGATGCACAACATTGAGTAAACCTCTATTTGATAGTGGAACAACGATGGATGGCTAAGTAAGAACTAAACCACATAAGAGGAATGAAAAAGAAAGGTTAAGAGGGAACCTTGATCTCCTCAGGTATATTTTCTGAAATTGATTGGACTCTCAGGTAAAGTGGATGCAATGCAAATACAGATAGAGAACTGTCATTATAACATTACACTTGATCAACTTTTTAAAACAGCCGTTTGGACAAATGTAATATAAGAAAGATCATGTCTTCGAAGAAGAAATACTACATTACCTGTAGGGATATGAATCCCACCACATTCCATGAACTGAAGTATCATTCACTGGGAGAAGCTGAATAAGGTGAAAGCCAGAATCAACTGCCCAATCAACAAGTAATTTCAGATCTAGGAATTCTCCAACTCCAAGATCATCATTGGTTCTAACTGAAAACATTGGTATAGCAACACCAGCACCCATCCAAGGGACTACCTGAAATAAGTGATGGCTAGTCATGTTCCAGTTCTTCACTTATAAAATTAAATAAGAATAAATTAACTATTCGAAAAACTACATATCTTGTTTATAAAGATGAGCTCATATGCATATTACCCGAAAGGGACCATCATCCAGTATAATGTAGCTCGGAGAAGAATTTGCTGAGAACTCACACACAAGCTCTCTGATGGGGCCAACTTCCAATGATGCACCACTCCCTTGGTCAACTTGGCAATATTTATATGTTTGATAATGAATTAAGGAGAAAACAGTGGAATGACCAAATACAAGCAGAATAATGAATCATAATCTAAAGTCAACTGAAGAGCAACTGTCAAGATCACAAATATACATGAAAAAAAGGATATTTTACTGGGAAATCAACTTTATGTAGTACACATTCTGCCTTCCAAGTTGAATCTCCAGCATATTTGAGTCTTAATGCATCTTGTGCTCTCCATTGTCCCAATTGTAATGCATTTCCAGTAACATGAACCTGCATATTTATCAGTTTTGTTACCTCATCTACTCCGAGAACTATGTTGATAAAAAAGTGAACTTAGTCATTTCAGAAATATGATTATATTGCAAAAAAAAATTATTGTCCTAATTAAAGCAAGCTTTAGTTCCATGGTGAGGATGCTCAATCATGACATTGATACAATCAGTTTGTGTACTCTGGAAGCCTGAGCCACATATTAGTGCTTTGGGCTGGCAACTATCTTATGTACTCTCAATATATCTTAGCACATAAAATCCCCTAGAAGAGAGAAGGTCAACTATAACTTGAAACAATACAAGGACAAGAAAAGGTGATAAGTAGCAAGATTACCGATGCTCCCTCCTGAATTCTTGGACAACTAATAGTAAATTGGACAACAACAGCATCTGCAAAGACAAATTGGAATGGGTAAATTTCATAGACAAATGATCAATGTGATGTATGCATACAGAAGAGGAATACCATTCTGGTCCAAGTTTGTCCTGAGAGCTCCAGTATACTCTTCAGCTTCTAAAACGTTCTCTCCACAAAAGATGACATCTCTAAATGCACTTCTCAGGAAGAGAGCTTCAGAGGCATCCTGCAACGTATTGTGGGTTAATAATGAGATAGAAAAAAAGATACAGAAAGGGCATAATTTTCACACAACTCTTATGTAGCATCTTTATGGCTGAATAGTAAGGGAGACCCAATGTGACTTAAAGATACAGTAACTCATAGTTAACTAGCAAAAGGTTGCCATGAAGATGTTTCTTGTATGTGCTAAAGCAGAGAGTATAATTTAACTTTCTATTCGTTCAGCTTTCTCCCATTATAACAAAATTTAAGTTTCTTAGTCACCCTGCAATTATAAAGTTTCTCTCCGTTATGTTCTTGAACATGTTATCAAGGTAATATCAGCTTCTAAACCAGAGGTCAATTGAAATGAAGAGAGGAAAAGAGTTTGAGACATTATTCGTCTCATATAAAACAGAAAAGAAAAAGAAATCCATGAAAATTTATTTTTGTGTTATTAGAAATGAGAATAACTTATGTACAAACCATAACAGATGACTCATATATGGGACATGAAGAGACATCAAGCACCGGAAAGAATCATTGTAATTGAAAATTTGACAATACCTGCCAAAGGTTATGGATTTCCACCACCTCCCCTTCATGGACTCCTTCAGGCATGATTAGCCTGTGTTTTTTCCCTGCCTCTGATCTCAGAATATTTCTATCGTCATCAACAACATAGTAGCTATATTCGGACCTGAAACCGATGGGGACCGAGATTTTGCCGCACCATATAAGTTCATCACCTTGGTGCATTGGCTTCAGGGCTAATCCCTGCTTCACATTCCAGGATCCCAAAATGGGTTCGGAGCCACAAATGAGGAGGATCTCCCCCCATTTTGTGTAGTATGGAAGTTTGAAGATCAAAGTGGTTGTCCTCAATGGCTTCATCCCGGAATCCGATCCCAAGTTCACCACCATTCCCTGATAGATCCGCTAGACCTCTTGAATCATGCCAGATAAAAAAAAGTAACCAGATTGCCATATGAAGAAAGAAGATTCAATCATGGACGAAACACTAAAAAAAACAGAACTTTCCATTTTCTGAGAATGAATGGTGCAATGAAAGAAGATAAATCATGGATGAAACGATAAAAAAAAGAACTTTTTTTTTCTGAGAATGAATGGTGCAATGGAAACCTAAGACATTTCAGTTCATCCTGTCATACAAGAACAAATCGTAGACTTTCTGCTCCAAAGATGGGATCTTGTGTTGAGAGTCCGATTTGCACGTCAAAGATCAATCTACCATAAACAATCCACGGATCCTCTCAGCATTTATACGATGAAACAAGTGATCGTGATCCAGACAAGAACCAGCAAAGCTAAGCAGCAGCAGCCAAACAAGACCAAGAAAAAGGAAACCAACCAACCACAAGAGGAATCCCTTGAACAGTCACAAAACAGCTGCAAATCTAGGCGAGATATCAAAAACATGCAACACAAAAAGAAGGAACATATTTATACATAAAATATGCATATCTAATGCAAACATGTACATGCACACAATACCTTGGCCTGAAGAAGGAGAGAAGAAGGAAATGAATACTCTTTCTCTGTCCTCTCTGTTTCAGTGAGGTATTAATAGAGAAGGTGGCAGAGGAGTGAGGAGGGGAAGATATGATAGAAAAAAAAATAATTTGGTATGGAGACGACCTGTAAATATGTGGTGGGAGGGAGATCACATTATTATTAGGCTGTAAGAGAGCCACAGTTAAAGAGGGGGGGAACAGAGTCTGGCAGTGCTGGTGGTGTCATGAGAGAGTGACATGTTTTGGAGGTGACCTCGAGAGAGAGAGAGAGAGAGAGAGAGAGAGAGAGAGAGAGTGTAAGATTTGGTAAAATGAATAAATAATATGGTAATGTAATAATAAATGATTGTTGCCTCTGGTAGATCCTGTGGCTGCATTCATCTGAGTAGAAGGCCAAAAAAAGGATGCTGCCTTTTTCTGTTTTGGATCCGTCCTTTTCCATTGGAAGTAAATTGAATTTATAAATTAGTCGAAATTAAATTTACTATGGTAATAGTTTTAAAAAAATTTAACGTTAGTACATCCTATTTGTATGAGTACATCGTGGGTTCATTATTTATAAATATTAAATATGTTGACAATGGTTAAATTTTATATTTTAAATTTATGAGACAAAACGATCACATCTATAAAATTATTAATATCTAACCGTTGTGATCCATGAAGAGTGGGCGCACGATATACCCATGCAGGTAGGATGTATCAACCTTAAATATAATAGTAAATTTAATATTTTTTATCGATGAAAATTATATATTTTTTTATTTTAGAATTTATAAATATATATTAACTTTTACGATAAATACAAACTAGTTTGTGGTGTACTGTATTGCAATATTATTTTCCGAGTATAATCAAACATCTCCTGTAAGTTACAATTAGAAAAGAAAGGAAAAATACAGGTAGAGAAGTTTAATATATTGTTTACAAAGAAAGTACTTGAAAACAATGAGTTTAATAAGTTTGTTTCAAAATTGATGAAAATTAATAAGTTCGAATTTAAAATTTAAAATTATCAATTTAATCAATCGTCTGAATTATCAATTAGGTGCTAATTATTCTCTAAAAAAATAACATCTTTTTTAATATAAAAATTTTAAAAAGAAATTATGGTTGAATTAACACGAAATCTAATTCAGAAACGTTCGACGCATTAACGTTTTGATAGATTTAATATGAAAATTATTCTTTTGGATATTTTTAACATAAAGTTAGAATTCTGCATGGTTAAAGATTACTTGATAACTCTACTTTTTTAATGGGCCCTTATATATTTTCTCCATTTCAATGCTCAGAATTTTAGTATATAATATATAAATTTCAATAATAAAAATCGAACTTCATAATCACCATTCTCGGTACTAAAGTATGAAATACCAATAAGATTTTGAAAATTTATATATTGTGTCATTGAAAAAGAAAAATCTAGATTCATCTATGGACATCTCCTATAACCCCTTTTTGTTAGGAAATCTTGTAGCCACCAATTTTGTCATGAATTCCACGGTGCAAAACAAATAAATAAATAAATTTTAAAGGCAAATTTGAATGCATCCATCCACAAACTCCGGACAGCCAAATAGCCTTTTCATTTGCATCTAGGGGTTTTAGATCATGCGATGAATAGCTGACGAGTACTGATTGATCAATCGAGTAGTAGATCCTAAGGACGTACAAACGTAGCTAATCTAATCTAAGCATTTGGAAAGTTTACATAGTGTGGGGACTTTTTTTAGGGTTTGGAAGGACATGAAAATATCAGTGAATTAATTTTCTTTTTTTCATGTTGAATTCGATAACCATAAATAATAAGTATAATAAGTCTTAATTAATTCAATTTTAAATTATTATTTTTTTATATAGACCCGTTGATATTCAGAACTAGTCATTCCTAAATCCTAACTGAAAAAAGTTAAAGGGTAAATTTTGAATAAATTTATTATTTTAAACAATGAACTAAAATTACTAAAACTTGTCAATGACATATTTTTTGTTAACCGACCAACTTAATTTAAGCTTTAAACCTTGATCATACAACCTTCTGGTTATGGTTCAATTAATCATTACATATGAAGCCACTTATTGCAAATTAGTTCTTTTTGTTTGTAAATGAAAGATAACGAAAAGAAAGCAATTCTTTATTTTAAAATTAATGAAAGGAAAACTAGAAAAGAATAACCTATCATTCATTTTAGAACACTTAGATTTTCCTCTCAAAACTTTTCACGTTTTTTTTGTTGTGACACAAATCTTCAAATTTTAAAAACTTTGTAAAACTTTTAGATATCATGCAAGAGGGAGAGTAATTTGGATATAATTTTTTAGTCAAAAAAAATACTTGACATTTTTGGGTTGATTTAATAAAACTTAAAACAAAATATTATCGGAATTATATTTTATGTTATAAATATCATTGTATATATTACGTTTTTATAGCATACTTAGTTAAATCATTTATGTTAAATTAAATATGTTATAAAAAATAATAGCGTTATTAAATTTATATTTTTAACACTTGTTTAGACGTGAGTTGATGATAATTTTAGTTTAATCAAATGCTCAACCTATGAATAATTAAAAAAACAATTAATTTTTAGAGAATAAAAAAATATATTGAACATATCGATCTTCGCTCTATAATTGAAATTGAGGTGTGATTTAAATATTGTTGGATCTTCTTTTAATAATTTAATTTATGTGCCTCAATCTCAATCACAAATTTGAGATTGAATATTCGAAATAAAATTTACTCCACTAAAATTTGAATTCAAGATATCTTTTATGATATCATGTTAAAGCAGATAACATTTCTTAACAATTTATTTGTTAACTAATAATTTTATATATGTTGCAAATGATATATTTTATATATTTTTTTTATTTTTTTTAAATACCTATTTTATGTTATATAATATAATTTTTTACTTACACCCTATTTATCATGAAATGTGAAAAAAGGAACACATTTTTCATTTTAATTCGTGACCAATAGCATATTATGTGTAAAATGATATTAAAATAACACAGAAAATCATAAAATGAGATTCAGAAAAGATATCAGTACTAACGAAAAAAATATTGTTTATATTGGCTAAAGTGAATTATTAAAATAGAGAATCTGAATTTCTGTATAATATATTTATTAAATACAATCAGAGCAAAATTTTGAAATTACGGTGATAACTAAACAAAACTTTGTTTAAGAGTTTTATTCCCACATGTGAGGTTGAAATCGAGACAATGCATCCTAATCCCCTAATTAATTTAGTCGGACAGATCTCGAGAAATATACAAATAACATCGTTAAAATAAAAAAAAAGTAATTGATTAAAATATGAGATCGTCAAACTAAAAAAAAAATTCATTATTTTAACAAGAAATAGAACATCGATCCAAATCCAACTCTTCCTTCCGAAACTGGCTTGATGCAGATGAATGTGTGTGCGCGTGACTTTGGGGCAAATTGGTCCAAAAAAAGATGAGGAAGATGAGGAAGTGACAACAAAGTGGCGGCCTCCGAATCTGATGAAAAAGAAGGTGGTCTCCGTGAAATTTTGTGCAGGTGATATGACCACAGCAAAGTAAAAACAAATGTTCTTATTTCGAGAGACTCTATTTAACAATTTTATTAAATCTTTTTAATAATAATTCATATCGTCAAATTTAAATATAATAATTTAAAATTATTAAAAAAATTAATTTTAAATTATTATATTTAAATTTGACGATGTGAATCATCGTTAAGGAGCCTACTTAATAAATTATAGGCTCTTCAACATCTTCTTATTTTCTTTTCGTCAACTCTTTTTTGAAAAAGTTCTCAAATTTCAGTTAAAATATTTTTATCAAAAATTTTATTCATCGTAATTAAACGTATCACTCATGAAAATTTATAATAATAATAAAAAAAATCATAATTCGTTGATTTATTTAAATTTTGAATTAAAATATGAGTTCGACCTTTTGAATTTGATAATTATATTTTAATTTTTTTGACTTATTGATTGCAAAAGAAAAATATATATATTCTATTAAGATAAAACTTTTAAAAAGCAACCGATTCGAAATTCACAAGCTCACGGATTAAAAGTAGAACATCATTATAAAACTAAAGATAAGTTTCTATATATATTAGAATTCGAATCAAAATGAAGTTCTTATCATCTGTCAATTAATCAAATATTAATAACTTTGAACATTAAAGATTATGAATGAGTATCAAGAAAAAAATATAATAAATGATCGTTCAGTTTTCTTTTCGTATCTTTATAATGTTAAACATACAAATGTTGGTGTTAATTAAATAGATAAAATTATGTTATCTAATTTTCTAAGTATAAGATGTTAAATTTATAGTAAATATCAAAATTTTCCTCTCGTAATTTTTTTTATCTACCGTAGATCTAACACTTAATAAATAATAGTTGATAACTTGTACAAACTAAATGGTAGCAAAGGAGTGTGAGATGTTATGAGTTAGAACTTGAAGTTTTTAAACAAATATTTTGATAATCCTAGCAAAATCGTGAGAAAAGTACGTTTTAAAAAGATGAGTCACTAGTTAAAAAGTTAACTATAACACCCAATCAAAATATAATAATAATTATTGTAAAACTTGAGACCAACACGGTCTGTGTTGGAACAAATCAATACGACTTGTGTTGATAGAACACGACCCGTGTTAAAGAATGCCAAGTAGCAGTCCGAGTTTAATTAAAATAATAATATTTTAATCTCGAGATTCAAATTCATATAGAGAATCTCGAATTTAAATTCAAATATTTAAATCTACAAATTCAAAGTTAAATTAGAATTTGAATTTAACTAGGAAACCCTAATCCCTATACATATAAATAAAATCATAGAGATGACCTCATAATTTTACTTTCCCTTTCAAAGTCCTAGCCGCCAAATTTTCTCTCACTTAGGTTTTTCTCTACCTCTTTTCCTCTTCCCTTCTCTCATCATATAACTAAGATCAAATCTCTAGAAGAACCTAAAGAAGATCAAGGCAGTAGAGGAGATCAAGAGGACGCAGTTGGAGATGAAGAACAACCCTACAAGATTCGGTATGTAATTAGGCAGCCCAATAAATGTGTTTTTCATGATAGATAAATTACATGCTAGGGTTTATATTAGAAGAAGATGATTTCACATGATTATTAGATTGTTATTGTTATTGTATGATTAAATGCCTAGATGAATAAGATATTCGGCTGTTAATATTTTTATGCACAATAACGAACACGGTGGCGGAACACGGACGGCGTTGTCTCTGACGCTACCTGCATCCGTCGTGATGATGCTGCACCATTGGCGCGTGCCAGACACGTCAGTGTGACACAACTCGTCCACCGTGGACACGACCGCGTCCTCGACCAAGTAAAATCCTAACGCCGTCCATTCTGGCGAACATGACCGCAATGAAGCCCGAAAACGATCCAGATGAGTCACAACAAGGATTGCGTTCGCCTTGGACACGACCACGTTCTGACTGCTTGAAAAACCCTACCGCCGCCATTACTTTGAACGCAATTTGATACGTCGGACACGACTGACATCACCTGACATCATGACCGTGTTTCGAAATAAAGTATTAGGTTATGATATGTCAAAGCATAAGACGAACACGACTCACTTTGACCAAACACGATCCGTGTCGGACGCTGAAGATGAAAACAAACCTTAATTGCATTACGGTCGTGAAACGATCCGATTTTAATGATGGATACACCTGTGTTGCCCTAACATGTCGGCTGGTATATTTTATTAAGATACTGATGACGATGCACCACGTCAGAAAACACGGACAAGGCTGAAAAACAACACGTGTCCTAAGAGGTTTATTTTTAATAATAAGAAAATGATGTAAAGAAGGAACATAGATCGTGTATTTACCCGACACAACCTGTGTTGACGTGCTGAAACGACCATCGATGAGATTGCAACTAGTTTCGAACACGGACCGTGTCCGTGGCCGACACGACCCGTGTCGACGTTGCTGAAATGCTAATGATGATGGATTATTCCTGATGATTAAGGATTAATTCTATGGACAAGATAAATGGTCACCATGCTTCATCTAATTAAATGTTGAGGTCGACATATATTGTTAAGTTTTGGGAGCGTAGTGATGTTTAAGATAAGACGGATATGACAACTACCACTCGGTTCTTGTTGTTTGACTTCTCCCTGCTCTGCAACGAAAGAATTTCTCGAGCATCCTATGTTGGTCATGGTTTGTGCACCTTCATTGACCTATGTTGAGATATCCAAAACTCATGAGCATTTCAAAGTCATCAAAGCAACCCTCAAAGTCATTTCAAAGGCACTAATGAGATAAGCCAAAGATAATCACTTGGTCTAAATATTACATTTGCATACTGCATTAGAGACATTAAGGTTATTGATCATGATCATTGATCGATGATGATTGAATACGAGAATGTAATGATGAAGTATGAAAAGTAAGATAATTAATGATGATGATGATGTAGAGTGGTTGATGTTTGACCACAACCATAGCTTACTCTTTATATAAAATATGCTCAGAGTGATTGATGTTTGACCCTAGCCATAGCTCACTCTTGATGCAAAGTTATGAAAGACGATGAAGTTATGAAATATGTAGTTATGAAATATGTTAAGTTATGAAGGATGAAAGATGATGTTATATAAGATGTTAAGATGATGTAAATTTAAAGATGATGATCAAGATAATAAGTAAGAAATGTAAGAAAGTTAAGAAAATGAATAATTGATATTTTGATTTTATCATTAGCTTGTTCTCGTGCTTTTTATTTATCATGTCATGCTTATCTATTGATTGCCTTATATATTAGGCTTCATAGCTCATGGATACTTCTCTTTCCTATATTGGATCTTGTAGGTGAGTAGTGTGTAATACATGATGCTGGTGGTGCAAGCGACGACTAATGCTCATGGTGGCTGACTTTGCACATGTCTAGTGATCCTACTAGTGTCTCTTCCTTTAGTCTTTCTTTTAAGTTGTTCTAGTTAGATTTTTGAGATTATTTAATTGATGTAAGACTTTCACATATTTTTCTTATGTTATAGAAAGAGTTTTAGACTCTTTAAAAATTTTATATATTCTGCATTTTATTGACCAAGTCTTGTTAGTCAATCTTTAAGTCGATATTATGTATGATGTCATAGTGCTCTCAAGAGGGCATTCTGCCACGTGGTGGGGTAGTCTTCTAGGGTCGTTACAACAACAACAATAATAATAATAATAATAATAATAATAATAATAATAACAATAATAATAATAATAATAATAATAATAATAATAATAATAATAATAATAATAATAATAATAATAATAATAATAATAATAATAATAATAATAATAATAATATGATTAGCATTAAAACTGAATAAATATTCGAGTGATAATCAAATTATTATTCTCAAATTCTAATTATATAAAAAAGTCATAATATTCTTCAAATTAGTCTCACGGCTACATATACAAACTCATTTTTAAATAATCTTAACCCTATAAAAAACTTACATATAAAAGGTTTTAATCCTATCTAAACATTTTAAGGAATTATATTTTATTCAAATTATATATATAGATATTTTCTTACTTATAAATAAGATTCAATATGTCTCCTTTCAAAAATTTTCTTTCTATCTCTTTCTCTCATGCATCCTCGAGCATCCCATCATAGTAGAGCACGCATCGACAAAGACTCTCATGCACCTTCAGGCGACAAGACAAATCCTCTTACTTTTCGTGTACATAGAGGGACCCCTATATCGATGATTTCGTTGATATAGACCCATGATTTAAAATCATAGATTCACGATCGAAAAAGTATTTTTTTGTGATCGTGATAAATGTTTAGATTTTTGCGATTATATTTTTCTATTGATATGACATGATTTTTGCATTTGAATTGAATGCAACTAGAGAGATTTTACTAATTATTCTTTATTGATTTTTATGTCTTTGATTTCTGTAATTTTTCTTGAACCTATTGTTTTATTGATTTAACTGTTGAAGTTATTAAATGATGATCATGATTACAACCCCTAAATTGTAGATAGATAGATGCATTAGATAAAAAAATATAAAATATGTAAAATGTGAGTTACCAAGTCTACTGATTGCCTTGTAGTTAAATTGTTATTAAGACATCTAGATAACATACGTAGAAACTACGATAGTCCTACCTATGGTGAAATTACAGTTGTCATGTTATACAAGCCTCCGTCCCTATTGAACAATGAGCTTAAGGGTCCCGCTATATAAGGATTCCTCTTCATATATGAGTCATGAAGATGCGCATGTCATTGACCAATTATTGCATGAGAGTAGCATAATATAATTAAGATCTCCATATTGATAAGATCAAACATTGAAGTCAATAATAATAGCTAATTGATAATGATTAACTGATATTGACACAATGACAATTGAATATGTTGTATTTTCAAATTTACAATTGCAAATTAATTATGGACCATTGATCGACGGGTTAGAAATATTAATTTGTATATATATTATGAATGGATAAATTGATAAAATTATTTTATTGTTGATTGCTAAATTATTTTATGAAATTAATGTCTTCTTATTGGATCATATTTTTTTTGAATTTATTGTTATATTTAACCCTCTCCTGTACCTGAATCTTCCAGGTGAGTAGAATCAATAGATGGGGACAGTGATGATATTGATGGTGATGGCTTCGATGACAATTGACTTGCACAAAAATAGAGTTATTAGTCTAAATTTATTTGAATTTAATACTATAATTATTAAAGCCGGGAGTCTAAGGATAATATTACTATAATTTGAAATTTGTAATAATATTTTAGTTTAATCATTCATTATCTATTTATATGTATTGATTAGACGAAGTACTAGTGGGCTGAATAGTTAATAACTTAAAACGACTAGATATTAACGATTAGCTATTAACGAATTAATTATTAAATTTAATAAAAATATTTGACAAATGCAATATTTGAATTGGCTGATAAATATAAAATGACCGAAAAAGATATGACTAGTTATTTAAATAAATTTGCATTACTATATGTATCCTAAATTAAATAACTTATTTTTATTTTATTATTTTAATATTACTAAATAATATTAGAATAAATAGTTAACTAAATAATTTATAAATTAATAAAAGAATAACAAATAATAAAGTGCTGATATGATATAAGTAAAATAATAAATTTTTTTGATGATATATTTGGAAAAAAATTAATATGCTAGTAGTAGATCATTCAATCATTTCAAAATGTTGAATTTCAATCGTTTGTCGTTATTATTAATTATACTTATCAAATATTTTATATAACTTGGTCAACACATTACATCTAAATATTAATTTAAAGATATACCAAACAAAAAAATTAATAATTAAAAATAAGCAACGTGACTAGAATGACCTCCTAAGCATGTGTTTGGTGGCGTGCATTCTAAGGGCATTACATTGAATTTTAGGATAATAAGTCACCTTTAAAAGGTTATTCTAATTAAAGATGAAAATGATTCGGATCCGTGAATTTTTCTTCGGTTGATTCAATATCATTTAAGTATTTATTTTAACTAAACCATCATTAAAAAAACTTAGAGGAAAAAAATTACTTGAGTGTTTTTTTCTACCATAAAAATAATAATGACTATATATACTGTATAAAGGTTTAGAAGTTAACCCTTCAATTTTAAAAATATGAGTTAAAATATACAATAAACTATTATATCAATAATAAAAATGAGATGATTTACGAATAAAAACGGATCTCTCACTAGACGAGGCTCTAATTTGGATGACTCAATTTAATGGAGTTTTTAAATTTAATTATATTTCTTCGAATAAGTGTTTCAAGTTTACCCAGTTTTCTAATTACCCTGCCTCCATTTTACTTATGTTTTAGTCAAGAGAATAAAGAGTTACTAGTGATGATGCCATGAACCCATGGTTGATAAAGTTCAAACTGTATACAATGCATTTCACTTCATAATGAAAAAAAAAAGATTATAAGATAAGATAATAGTTCCACATTTTATCAGGGAATATATATGGTGTGTGTATTTATACACACACCATATATAAATACAACACACACACACACACACATATATATATATATATATATATATAATAATAATAATAATAATAATAATAATAATAATAATAATAATAATAATAGACGTCTTTAGACCGGTGAATGAAAAACATATATAATTATCAATGATAATTTATATGTACTTTTACTTTTTTACTTTTATATTTATTCGGTTGACTAGCGAATCTAGAAATTAATAATTCAGAGTTGAATTTTTTAAACGCTCTATTTTTTTCCTAAAATTTGTAAAAATAATTTCATTCATAATTTTTCTGATTATCTTCATTTTTCTCTTCTCAATTATAGTTTATTCTATTTTGCCGCTGAATTTAATATTAACTTTTGAAACACTTTCATATAACCTCAATTGCATAAATTTTTATAATATATTTATATATCTACCCTTATTTAACTTATTAAATTTTAAAGAGAAAAAAAGTAATTAAATGGTCTTTAAAGAAGATAAGGTGAAAACTGATTGTATTTAATTTTTTTTAAATTTTTTAAAAGTTAACTTAAAAGATAAAAAAATAGATAAAGGTAAAAAATGTATAATTAAAAATAAATGAATTTTAGTCATGGGGGGTAAAGTGAAAAGTTTCGAAAGTTGACGAGAGATAAGTGTGTAATGTTAAAATTTAGAAGATAAAATAGAAATAAATTAGAGATGAGGGTAATAAAATAAAATTAGAGTTTTTTCGAGAACTTTGTAAAATTTTTCGGCGTATAAAAATATTCTACGTTTTTTAAATATAATTACAAAAAAATATAAGAGAAAAAAAGAAAAAATGGAAATAAAAATAAATAATTATTTTATGATATTTTTTATTATATTATATTTTTTCGATAAAAATTAGTGTTAAATA
The DNA here is from genome assembly GCA_001647135.1 of Pontederia paniculata. Taxonomy (NCBI): domain Eukaryota; kingdom Viridiplantae; phylum Streptophyta; class Magnoliopsida; order Commelinales; family Pontederiaceae; genus Pontederia; species Pontederia paniculata. Next base: position 28,530 of record LTAE01001288.1, on the reverse strand, counting down.
TTTATTTATAAATAAATTTATTAATAAAAAAAAATTATAACAAATAATTAAATATTTTAAAATTAGTAAATATTCAAAGATGTCCTTAACCTAATTTTTTAACATAGTTGTTTTTCTGAAAAGTTAAAAGTAATAACAATCATTTCGTTTAACAAAAGAATGGCAACTCCGTAATTTGCGCGCAGAAGGGAACTATAAGTAGTCTCTTTCCGCCGTCTCGCCATTGTGGCCTCCATTTCGTGTTTAGGGTTTTTGCTTGTGGCAGCACACTTCTCTCTCTCTCGTCCGTTCCCAATCCAATTCCGCCATGACTGCCCAAACCCAAGAGGAGCTCCTCGCCGCTCATCTTGAGCAGCAAAAGATCGACGTGAGCCTCTTCGCACCTTCTTCTCCTAATTTTTTTTGCTGCAATGTTTACTTATTTGTGTTGTTCATCTCGATCATATCGTTCTTTTCACAAGTCCGGAATATGAAAGAATCCTATATTGGAAAGTTTTCTTGTTGCATTTGGTTTGCATGTTTTGTATATTTCTTAAAGGTTGGATTTTTATGGGTTGGTGATTCGTCCTTTTGTTGAACGCGAACGATTAGGCCAACAAGGTACCTCCTTTATAGCAGATCAGTAGTCCAGTGAATGCGGTAGCTCTAGTGTTGCCTCTTTGTAACTGTTTTCGCTGGAATATAGAATTGGTGCCAGACTATTGTGTGAAATATTCGGTTGATAATTACTGAGGAAAAAGTTGACTGAATAATAATAGCAAAATGCGATTTTGTCTAATCTAAAGTGGATTTCCATGACCAAATCAAAGTGAGAAAGAGACACTAGTATCTTAAACAACCAACGAAGTTGGATATGTGCTTTGACTGATGTGGTTAATCCTGATTGTATGTCTATTAAATTTATCTGTCCAGAGCCATAAAGCTATGTTTTTGGTTTCTGCTGTTGTTGCACCTTTTCCTTTCATGAGCGTGGACTTCAAGGGTGTATTTAACAGGCAAATCATCTGCTTCTAGACTGTGCTAATGCAATTGAGGTTCTTGCTATGTAAACAACCTAGCATTCTTAGCAAACACGCAACATCACAGAAGTAACATCAAGCTATTATATTTAGTAAGAAGGACATCATGTGAACCAGTGGTTTCTAATTTCTGAATCTGTTCATATATCTTGAAAAAAAGTGGGAAAGATGTTAGAGTAAGCTTACCGGATACTTGGAACATGACCTTTTCTTTTGGGTCTGTTGCCTAGTCTTCATTAAGTTTAGGCACTTTAGTGTACAAAAGGTAACATTGAGTTATTTATAGAGGTTATTCTCCTTAACTGGTACCGAGAAACCTGATTGCTTAATTTAGTTTGATATAGTAAGTTCTCTTAAGCAAGTTAGTGCAGCTGAAGCTCGGCATGCGTTAATGTTCATTATCAACAAAGAATTTCTTTCCAATTTGGTACTGTATATGTGTTATTCATGGACTTTGGAAGGAGGTCTATGTAGTGTGTCATTTTCTATATTGTCATTGAATATCTTACTTAACCAAGCACAAATTCTTGTAGAGCTGAGATTTCTTAGGTTTCACAAATTATGTGTTGTGGGACTTGGTAGAATTTGAATGATCCTTTAATTTCATGCAGGAGTTTGAAGCGTCTCTGTTTCTTGTTTTCAGCAGCTTCTATTGATTATTGTAGAGTTTCTTGTCAGAATCTTCCAGAAGTTGATCAATTATCAAATAATGTTTTGAATCTGATATATCAAATCCATGATATTCTAACCAAAATAGCTCCATGGTTTAGTAAATCACATGCCATAATTTCTGATAGTCTAGAATAGAAATTGCAAATTTTGATAGAAGCCTGTGACCTCATAAACCAATATTAATATTTCTTGTTTTGAATGTTTGTAGTATATGCAGTATTGCATCTGCATGTGTATCTTATTGTACTTTTTTACTTTAACATTGTTATTATAATACACATTAAGTTGTTTTTTGAAAAGATACACATTGAGTTGTTGTATTCATAGTTTCACAAAAAAAGTAAAATAGATATAACATCCCTAAGAAATCTGGATGATAAATGCGATTTGTTATGTTTCTGGCTTCAATACTGTAATGAGGCATTTCATCTTGTCTTCATACTTTTTACTACTTCCTCCTCTGAGATACTATAGATAAATGCTGACTATATATTATTGATTTATGTTTTTTTGACCTGAAATATTCATTTTCTTATTCTTCTGTCTTTACTTTGTGACATTTGTTAAACACTTCAAACCATGTTAACTTTTATACATGGATTTCACTTACTATTTCACTTTTTGTCTGAAATTATCTTGTTTGTTACTTTCAGCCTGATGAACCTGTTGTTGAGGATGATGACGATGATGATGAGGACGATGATGATGATGACAAGGATGAGGAAGATAATGAAGGTATGTCTAGGCGTTTTCCTTATGTCTGTGTCAATTTTTATTAGTGAACTTATAGGGCCACTGATATACTACGTTAAGTCATCTTCTCTGACTATAATACCTTAAATTCATAACCTATTAATGTTACAAGCTGAGAGCTCTAAGTTTTGAAGTGAAAAATAACCACATCTTCTTTATTGATACTGCCAAATTTGTTCTGCACACTCTAGATTACATCACCTGTGGTTGGACTATGTTCTGAATTGTGTTTGTATTTGACAAATACATGGTCCTCTTTTCAGGCCCTTTTTTTATGGTTTAGAAGATAATGAATTTTTTTCTTGTTTTTTGTTATTAACTGATATTATAAGTTACAAGTGCTGTTGATGCATGTGGCTGTCTTTAATACGCAAATTCTTGACATTTTCATGAGAAATCCCTCTAAATAATCACAGGGGAAGCAGGTGACGGTTCTGGACGATCAAAGCAGAGTAGAAGTGAGAAAAAGAGTCGTAAGGCCATGCTGAAGCTTGGTATGAAGCCAATTCCTGGTGTCAGCCGTGTCACAGTAAAGAAGAGCAAGAATGTAAGTTTGATTGAAGATGTATATTTCATCAATTTGATACCACTTCTTGTTTTGTACAGTTCCCCTGGTTATTTCTTATCCTTTTGAACCAGATGTTTTGATATGTATCTTGGACGTTGATTCCTTTTCCCCTTTTGTTCTTCAGATATTGTTTGTCATTTCAAAGCCAGATGTTTTCAAGAGTCCAACTTCAGACACTTACGTCATCTTTGGGGAGGCGAAAATTGAAGACCTGAGCTCACAGTTGCAGACCCAGGCTGCTGAACAGTTCAAGGCACCTGATTTGAGCCATGTGATCTCGAAGCCCGAGCCATCTGCCGCTGCTCAGGACGATGAAGAAGTTGACGAGTCAGGTGTTGAGCCGAAAGACATCGAACTTGTGATGACCCAGGCAGGAGTTTCAAGGGCCAAGGCTGTCAAGGCTCTTAAAGCTGCAGATGGTGACATTGTTTCTGCCATTATGGATCTTACCAATTAATGTTCTGAGTTTCCCTAGTGAAAGGTGTTTGTCCTTTTATCTGTGGTGATTTTCTCATCTTTTTTGCGGATACAAAGCAAAACCATCATTTTTAGCATTTATATTTTCAGCTTGTGTTGTACGAATAGTGATGACTTTCTATTTAGTACTTATTTATTCCTGGTTTTTTCCACCTCATAAGTTTCTGTTTATGAATGCGACAAGTAGCCTATTTCAAGATAGGTAAAACATTTGCTTTACTTTCCAGTTGACCTTGATGGCAAACAATGTTATAGAACCTGCTTTGAGATTCTTGAGCAGGATGCTTGTAGTTGATTTATTAGTAGAAGATGATAATGGAGGGCTGGAGTTTGGAGTTATCGTTCATGTGAAAGCCTCTAGCGTTGCAGTTGCAATTATGATACTTGTTGGCATTGATCATATGTATCCCATTCCAAGCTCGAGCTACCACACATGTAGCTTATGGTCTATACTTCATAGGCTCTCATCTTTGCTCGAGTATTTGACACTTTTCTGGAGTGCATCAATTGTGAATTTATCTTCTTTCTCAACAATGATCACCTTTTGTTGATTTCTGATGGATGATAGTTCGAACAACTGTTGGCTATTGTTTTGTTGGATTCTGATGCATGATAAATTATGGTACTATTGCAGGAATACAAGACAAATCTGATACTGAATTCGATTTCAAAAATCCGATAAGTAGCGCAGTGGAGCCACCCTGAACTTTGCAATATTATCTGATCCTTCATTCAATGCTGGAGAGAATCGACATTATATGCAACAACTCTCGCAGAAAACAGTAGTCACACTCATAAAAGAAAAACTTTTAGATTAACGATTTACCAATCTGATTGTTCTGAAGTAAAAAAAGACTGATCGTGACCAATGTCAAAAGGTCGTGCATTGTACAAGTTCATTGCTAGGACCAAGATAATGGATTCTTAATCTGTGAACATTTCTGACGTTGCAACAGGCGTATTTACATGGAGTTGCTTAGGAATGGAAAACAAGGGGGCATCAAGAAAAGTTCATCAATATAAAAAACATATCATGTTCATATATGGAGCAACCAGCGACAGATCTCGGATACCATGAGTCAGGTTCGAGAAATAGGCCAGACGTTTTTCAGCAGGTTACTAATTGTGGCATGAACATAAGGTCCAGATTGAAATAAGAAGAATTGAGCATAGATATAAGATGTAACCTTCATTGATACAAGAGGCCTTGGACAATAGTGGTTTAAGTAAAAGTTTTACTTTTTTGTATGCATGGCAGTCACCAAACTTGGTAACCTTGGAACAGTAGTTAAAAAACAATGAACCAAAAGGTCTGCCACCTTTACATCATGAACTAAAGGCTCCCTTTGGGTGAGTGCCACTTCAAGAATCATCTCAACTGCGATCCGCATCGATGTTATGAAAAAAGAAGCATAAGAAGTATGAAAAATCACCTGAGTTAAATACGAACAATAATTTCCTAGCAGCCATGAGACAACAAATCAAATGCATCTATCCGATACCATGATAATAGAAAGATGTACCGCGTTTCACATTCAGAAAGCAAAAGTAGTAGACATAACAATTTAGACAAACAATAAGGTATATTACAATTTTTGTAGGATCAATAGTAGATTCAGAATAGGGAGTTACTAAATTTACATTGAATACGAATACAACATAGATGGATTTTGAGTGCATAACCACACTTGACCAGGTAAAACATGCTAAGCTATATAAACAGTACTCTTCCACAACACAAATGATTATGATTTCAAAAGTTGGAACCATATTACTGAAAAGAAAAAAGAAAAAAACAAAACAACAAAAGGACCATGAAATCAATTTGGATAATCAGAAAGGCATCCAAGACCCATTCATCTTCATGTGCAGAAATTGAGTTTTCCCTTCAATCTGGGTTATTTTGTACTAGGAAGAACTAGAACTAGAATTTGAAGACCGGAATGGCCACAAGTATGAGAAAATGCTTCTTCTTTGGCGACGTCTGCTACTTGTTGAAGAGCTATTTGATCTTAAATTACTTGTTCTCGAACGCCTGCAGCTACTAGAGTTCTGCGTCGGCATCTCGTATCGGCAAACTGGACAAGAATTGTGCTGCTCTAGCCAGGGAATAATGCACTCAGCATGATAGATATGTTTACAGGGCATCTCCCGTGCCTCAGAACCCAGTGCAAACTTCTCCATACAAACAGGACAATGCAAATCACCACGCAGATGCCGTTGGTTGATCTTCAAGGTGGGCATTGCCTCTATAGATGACTGCGACGCAGGTGGAGGTCCACGCCGCTCGTTCTGTGACAGTTCTTCAATCAGCTCATCCAGACCTGGACCGACAAAGTAGTCCGCCATGTCAGGACGGCGGCGAACCCCGACACCATGGCGACCATTAAAGAGGACCTCAAATCCACTGTCATCATAAGGATTTACTGGAGCAGGAAGTTGGCCCCTGAAGACCAGCCAAGGACCAGCACCGAATTCCATACCAAAATCTGAGAACATATTGGATCTCCTCTGGTAATCATTGTCATGGTCCCTTCTCACATTCCGCAACCTCCTCATGGCAGACATAGCTTGCCATACTCCAATCCCTGGGTCCTGATCGATCTCATGCTCCATTCCTACCAAATGGCTCATGACATCCTCTATACCATCAAGCTCAACCACGAATCCAGAGTCACATTCTGGGCACACTACATTCCGGACAGGTCTGATTACCAGCCTGCACTGGTAACACCAATATATATTGCCGCTGTTCGCCATCCTCCACTCTTTCTTTCAACTTCTTCTCCAATCAAACTGAACCCCTTCGAACAATGCTAACAAACCTGCAAAGTGATGGTTAAAAGCAATGAATCTTGAGGTTGAGTACAGCACACGCTTATAGCCTTTCTGACATTATGCAAGTTTGAAACTTTGAAGTAATACTAAAGACTGGATACTGCAAGAATGCAAATTTAGCAACTTAACGATCAAATCAACCAGCGCCCAGAAATTTCTGGAGACACAAAGGAACCCCTAAGACTGCAAGCCATTGTCAATATCACAAACACTACAAGCCCATTCAAACTTCGATTTTGTCACTCATCAAGATCTCGAAATGGGCGTTTTGGATCTCTTTAACATCGGATAGGAGCTAACAGATCCCATGATCAAATAACACAAAGAACTGCGACCAAACTTGCAAAATGAATACAATGAGCAGAGGATGAAGAAAACAGCATAAAAAAATTGGAAATTTGTACTGGGGAAGACAGCAGAAGGAACTCTTCCAATCAGACAGCAAGATCCAAAGAGAAAAAATAATAAAAGGAGCAATTTTTACCTTGGAGAAGAAGGAGAAAGAGGAGAGTGGACGAGTGGAAGGAGCTAAAACGAGACCAGGGAGGATGGGCCAATTTATGCGATCTGTGTGTTTTCTTTTATTTATATTATATTATATGTGCACTCATGGAATATTAATAATAAATTAATAAATGAGAGGCACCTCCTTCTTCTTAATGTTCATGCACCTTTTTTGCCCCTCAACATTTATAGTTTTATGATAGCTTTTGTAAAAAGATTGTAAAATTAAATAATCATACAACCTGTCCAACACTTCTTTTTAAACATTGGTAACATTTAAGGTTATCAACTATCAAAGGGAGGACAGTTCGAAGGTTTAGTGGATACATTTATAATTTATTAAATGTTCTTTTGTATCCTTTTTTATTTTAATTAAGAGTTAATTAACTTCATATTTTTAAAAAAATATCAGAAATAATAAACATAAAAATATTTAAATTTATGTAATACAACAACAATATAACTATAAATATAGAATTTTAAAACAAAGATGAGTGATATTTATTATTAAATAATAAAGGGTAATAATAATTATTTATTAACTAAGGAGTAGGTAAATAATAAAATGTAATCTATATAATTTACTAACTAATGTGTTGGCATTGATAATAAATACCGAGATTGACATAATCGATTGGTTCACTTTTTGTCTTAAATATCAAATTAGTTCGATGCTAATATTCACGTGTCTAAATAAAATAAAAAACTATAATCTATTAAAAAGTTACTTTTATTAAATTAATAAATTTTCTTTTAGAATACGAAAAAAATTATAATTATACAATTCATACCATCTATTTTTTGGTGTGCAACATGATATTTAGTAGGATACTAATATCTAATTAATTCAGTTATGATCCAATAATGTAAAAACTTAATTCTTTTTAATGGTGACATTATTTAATCCTGTTCTCATTTTGACCTAGAAATTCCATTATCTATAAGAGGGGAGACTTTTGCTAGCCACATAATAATGTCTAAATGTAGAATTACTTATTTATAGTAAGAAGTCAAATAACACGCAAAAGGGCAACTCTCATAGTTGTGTTAACTTGTGTTTTGTAACGCAGACAAATTAATTTTCAAAACATATCTTACTCTAAATTTGTTTTCTGAAAAGTTTATTTTTGGCAAAAGGAAAAAAGTGCAGCCTTAGATAAATTCTTATTGTGATAGTACTTAACCTTTGCTCAGGAGTTCCATTTATTCATACGAGATTAATGAACGGGCTTCAAGTATTATTTTTCTTTCTATGTGAGATCTTCCGCCCCATTATAATAACTTTCTTCATTCATCACTTATAAATTCAAAAAATCCTAACTATGCCAAAAAAATTGATGTTGCGACAACATAATAAACTTTCATGATCGATATTATCATTCTTCTTTTTATTGTCATTTTTTTTGGATGACCGCTCTCTACTAGCACTTGACTAATTTGAAGATGTGGTAAAAAACAAAACGATATTTCTCTGATTAAATTGATGATTTTAGATATCGAACCCGAGACTAGTAGCTCTCATCATCCATGGGACATACTCCTACTAATAGGTATGTCAATCCCAATTTTTTTAGGCACTTTAGTTTTTTAAAAACGATACCAATTATTCGATTCATGTGACATTAATGACGATGATGCACATTGATCATGCGTTGAAATTTTAATTCACGTTGCAATCTCGATTCACTATCGAGTTGATTAATCTTACGTTCGTCCCAAATTAGGAAATCTTTATGAATTTTTTTTGTATATAAAAAAACTCAAATTTGAAATGGGCATCACCTTTGTTCAAGTCGGAGCCGAGGGGGTGCAAAAGGGTTCACTGGCACTCCTTGGACTCCTTTAAGTAAGTGTTTTATTACCTAATTTCAACATTGACTACTAGTGCAAATGGTTAGAGATGAAGAGTTTGCATGAGAGGTCATTGTTTCGAAACCCTTGATTGCATTGTTGTTTTTCATTTTTTACTCTTTACTTAATTTATCTTTTCCATTTTTACTTTCTTATTATTTATTCTATACTTTTACTGATATGTTATCTAATATACTCTTTCATAAAATATAATTTACTTATATTATATTAGTATTTAGTCATTCATTAATAGTATTATTATATCACACGCATAAAATTATATATTTTTATGAAAATATATCTCAATATTATCAATTTTTTATTTCACTATTATTTTATTTAATTATGAATTAGTGTTATAATGTTCACACTTTTTTATTTTCCATTTTTAAATGTTTAAAATAAAAACGCTCTTCAAGTTCCACCGATGAAGNTTTTATTTCACTAATATTTTATTTAATTATGAATTAGTGTTATAATGTTCACACTTTTTTATTTTCCATTTTTAAATGTTTAAAATAAAAACGCTCTTCAAGTTCCACCGATGAAGTAAGACTCCCTTTTCTCCTTCCCATATTTGAAACCACATGTGCGTGGAGTGAAATTGATGTAAATATCTTAAATTTCATTAAGCTATTTCAACAAAATATTAATAATTATAATTGAAAATATAAACTAATGTTCAAAATAATTTTTAAATTATACAAATAGTTATATGAGCAATTGTGCACCCCCTCGATAAAAGTTATGGCTCCGCCACTGCCTTTGTTGCATGATTTATGTTTAAAGAACCTTCAAATTATAACTCAGGAATAAGCTAAAAAAAGAGAAAAAATGACAATTCAACAATCCTTTATAAATATATATAATCACAAAATCTTACACATAGCCATATTTAAATCCCCATCCTTACTCATGAACTCAATGAGCACATTAAACGTCACGATGCTCGATCGAACCCTTCTCCGAAGCATTTCGTTGAGCACCGGGGCCCTGTTGTCGATCCCTTCTTGGTGCAACAACCCTTGATGATGACATTGTAAGAGATGATGTTCGGCCGAAAACCGAACTCCACACAACGACTGAAGAGGTTCCTAGCGTCGGCAAGCCAAGCGTCGTCGACGAGGGCATTGAGGAGGAAGTTGAATGCCTGGAGGGACGTGGAGGAGGGGTAGTTGAAGGACGGGAGGTCAAGGAAGAGTGCGAGTGTGGGATCGGCAAGCCCGACGCGACCGAAGTGGCAAATGAGGGACCTAAAGGCGGTTTCCTGGCAGGGGAAGTGGCTAGCTCGGAGGATGTCAAGGAGGGCGTCGACGTCAATGAAGCGGGCGTGCCTTGGCGAGATGGTGGAGGAGAGAGGCACAAACGGGTAGTTGAGATGGTGGCGGCCGCAAACGGCGATGACGGTGGCGGGGAGCGAAAAGGGACGAGGAAGTTGGGTCGTGGCCTACCGGGTTTGAGTCGGTGATGCAGGAGGCTAAGAAGATAGGCCGCAGGATCCTGCCCTGTTGGAACCACTTGTTTTATTCCTATTTTATTTGGAGTCGTATTGGCAGTTAGTTAGTTAATTTTATCTTAGTCGTATTGACAGTTAGTTAGTTAATTCTATCTTAGTCAATTGTTCTTATCTTGGAATTGTTAGTTGTGGAGTTGTTAGTTGTTGTTCTAGAACTCATTGGGAGTATTAATGCTCCTGTTTTGGGTAATGAAGTTAATCAGTTTTGTTGCATAATTAATTGTGTGCTCCATGAGCCTAAAATTTTAACATTCTTCCTTGCATTGCTTCGGAACGCTAAGGCTGGTGGTGCCACGGGCCGCCAGATCCACCTCTAGACGGCGAACAACGCTTCCGGTCCTTTCCTTTGCGTCAAGTGGTATCAGAGCCCTGCGCTGCCTTCGTCAATTCCATGGGGGACGCACCAACACAAGCAGAGATTACTACTCTACATGCAGATGTCAAAGAGATAAAGCGGGCAGTCCAGCAACTCACCATCATGGTGCAACAAATGTGAACACAAATTGGTTGTTTGGAGCCTGAGCATGGAAGGAGGCGTCCGCCGCCACTGCCTCCTCTTACCGGCGAAGAGTTCAGCGATGAAGAAGTGGAGCTCGACAACCACCAGCCAAGGCGGTATGAGAATTCAACTTTCAAGATGAAGATGGGCCTTCCTTCTTTCGGAGGACAACTGATGATCGAAGACTTTCTGGACTGGCTCGCTGAAGTTGAACGATTTTTCGAGTACATGGAGATTCCTGAACAAAAACAAGTTAAACTTGTGGCATATCGATTGAAGGGTGCAACTTCGGCTTGGTGGGAACGACTTCAAGCCAGGCGACGTCACCAAGAGCGACCTCCTATTCAGACCTGGACGCGGATGAAGCAACTGCTCAGGGAACGCTTCTTACCACCTGATTATGAGCAGATCCTCTATCAACAATGGCAAGATTGCCGGCAAGGAAATCGAACTATTCTCGACTACACCATAGAGTTCTATCGCCTGTCCACTCGCGTAGAACTTCTAGACTCAGAGAATCAGCAGATAGCTCGTTATTTGTGGGGGCTTCAGACAACAATTCGAGATAGCATGGAAATGCACTCACCTCATACATTAGCTGACACAGTTTCTTTGGCAGAAAAGGTGGAGCGCCAACTGGATCGGGATAATCATAAAGTTCCAAAGGCCCTAGAGGCGAACAAATCAAATCAATGGCGACTTGCGGCAAAGTCAGGAGGCCCCGACGCTGAGGTTGTCCCTGCAAAAACTATTGGAGGGAACCAACAGGGAGTCAAACAACAAGCATCCCCAGCAGGAGGTCGGCTACCTAATCCTTATGGCAGACTCGCACCAACCATCTACTACCGGTGCCGCCAGCCGGGACATAGATCGAATGAGTGTTCGCAGCGACAAATGGTTGCACTCACACAAATAGAGGAGGATGCAGGAAATGATGAAGCTGAGGAAGCTAATCAGCAGCAATTTGATGACGAGAATGCAGATTATGCAGACACCGAAGGGGAGCACGTCTCATATGTGGTCCGACGCTTGCTCTTAGCACCTAAACATGAAGAACCTTCCCAATGACATAGTATATTTCGGACGCGAGGGACATTCAAAGGAAAGCTGTGTGATATCATAATTGATGGAGGTAGCTCAAAGAACATAGTATCACAACTCCTGGCGGATCGGATGGGATTGCCGACAGAGAAACATCCATCGCCCTATCGGGTAGGATGGATCAAGTCAGGAACGAATATGCTAGTGGATAAAATCTGCAGGGTTCCATTTTCAATAGGAAAGCGATACAAGGACGAAATCTTGTGTGATGTCCTTGAAATGGACGCTTGCCATCTGATTCTCGGACGTCCATGGCAGTTCGATGTAAGGGCTGTTCACCTCAGGAAGGAAAACGTTTATACCTTCCTGTAGAATAGACAGAGAATCCGACTGATGCCTTTGGAAGAACAGACAATGAACGAGGGTTTGGAGGTAAAACCAACTTTTGTGATCACGAAGCAGCATGACTTTGCGGCCGACATGAGACAAGTGGGATGCTGCTATGCACTAGCAGTGCATAACTATGAAACCCAGCAGAGGGATGCTCCTGCAGACAAGAGACTAGATAAGTTGCTGCTTGACTTCGCAGATGTGATCTCGGAGGATCTGCCGCATGATTTACCACCTGAGAGGGACATCCAGCATCAGATTGATCTCCTACCGGGTGCTGTTACCACACTTGCCACATTATAGGATGAGCCCCAAGGAGCACCAGATACTATAGGATCAGGTTGAGGATCTGTTAAAGAGGGGCTTGATCAGGGAGAGCTTGAGTCCATGTTCTGTTCCGGCATTGCTAGTTCCGAAGAAGGATGGCACATGGCGAATGTGTATAGATAGTCGAGCAATAAATAAAATTACAATTAAATACCGGTTTCCTATCCCTCGGTTGGAAGATATGCTCGACTTACTTCACGGTGCAAGGATCTTCTCAAAACTGGACCTGCGCAGTGGGTATCATCAGATTCGGATTGCGGCGGGGGATGAATGGAAGTCCGCATTCAAGACGAAGGAAGGCTTATATGAATGGTTAGTTATGCCATGTGGCCTCTCAAACGCACCCAGCACCTTTATACAAGTGATGACGCAAGTCCTCAAACCGTTCATTGGCAAATTCGTGGTGGTCTAATTCGACGACATCCTCATTTACAGCAAGGAGATGTCAGAACATTATGGCCACCTTAAAAGTGTTCTCCAAGTTCTTCGCGACAGCAAGCTATACCTGAATCCTAAGAAGTGTAAGTTCATGACTGATAATCTAATATTCTTGGGGTATGTTGTTAGCGCTGCAGGGCTTGTTGTCGACCAGGAGAAGGTGCGGGCCATTCTTACGTGGCCTACTCCAACTACGATCAATGAAGTCCGCAACTTCCATGGTCTGGCGTCATTCTATCGGCGTTTTATACGGGACTTCAGCACAGTGGTAGCACCGATCACTGAATGCCTCAAGAAAGGAAGATTCTGGTGGACAGTGGCAGCAACAAACAATTTTGAGGAGATCAAGCGACGACTTACCTCAACTCCAGTGCTCGTCCTACCCAGTTTCGACAAGGTTTTTGAAGTCGAGTCTGATGCCTCTATGGTGGGAATCGGTGCAGTCCTTAGCCAAGAATCAAGCCGATGGCGTTCCATAGTGAGAAACTGAACGAGGCACGACGAAGTTGGACGACCTATGAGCTGGAATTTTACGCTGTAGTGCAGGCACTCAAGCACTGGGAACACTATCTGATTCAACGTGAATTTATCCTTCACACTGACCATGAAGCATTGACGCATCTGCAGAATCAGACACCCGCTAGTAGGATGCATATAAGGTGGGTGACCTTTTTACAAAAGTTCACTTTTGTCATCCGCCATAAATCAGGAGTGCTGAATAAAGTTGCAGATGTCTTAAGTCGACGAGTAAATTTACCGGTACTAATGCGAGCAGAAGTGACTGGTTTTGAGGAGTTGAAGGACCTTTATGAACATGATCCAGATTTCGGCGCAACATGGGCGCAATGCCAGAACCACAACTCAGTTACACCTGATGGAATGCATTTGCACGAAGGATTCTTGTTCTTAGATAACCGCCTGTGTGCTCCACAATCCTCCGTGCGTGAACAGGTCATCCGAGATATCCATGGAGGAGGGCAATCGGGCCACTACGGGAGAGATAAAACAATCTTAGTTGTAGAGGAACGATTTTTCTGGCCTCGGTTGAAACGGGATGTGGAACGCTTCGTTAAGTGGTGTCCAGTATGTCAAGTGGCCAAGGGGCATGCACAGAACACAGGCCTTTATCTTCCCTTGCCAACACCGGAAGGCCCGTGGGAGGATCTTACCATGGACTTTGTCCTCGGGCTCCCTCGAACACAACGGGGGGTTGATTCTATATTTGTGGTAGTGGATCGCTTTTCGAAAATGGCGCATTTCATAGCATGTAACAAAACGTCGAATGCGAGTAAGGTGGCTACATTGTTCTTCAGAGAGGTAGTCAGATTACATGGTCTTCCCCGCTCCATCACGTCTGACAGTGACTCCAAATTTCTGTCACACTTTTGGCGCGCTCTATGGCGACGCCTTGGTACATCTTTGCGATTTAATAGCACCAGCCATCCGCCGACGGCCAAATTGAAGTTGTCAATCGTTCACTGGGGAATCTATTGCGCGCCATATCCGGGGACAAACCCAAACAGTGGGATGTCACATTATCACAAGCTGAGTTCGCTTACAACAGTGCAGTCAACAGAACAACTGGGAGGGCACCCTTTGTCATCATCTATTGGTGCATGCCACGACAAGCCACTGATTTGGCTCTTCCTTTAGGTTCACCAACACCAACCATGGGAGTTGACGACCTCATTAATCAAATTCATAACATTCATCAACTCACTCGATCTCAGTTGAGTATCTCCAATGAAAAGTATAAAGAAGCTGCTGATAGGCGAAGACGAGTTCAAGTGTTTGAGGTTAATGACTTGGTGATGGCACATCTTCGAAGAGAACGCTTTCCCGCTGGCAAGTACAATAAACTGAAGAACAAGAAGATCGGGCCCTGTCGAGTTACTAAGAAAATTAATGACAATGCGTATGTGATTGAGCTTCCCGAGGGGCTGGAGATTTCGTCAACATTTAACGTATCAGATTTGTTTCCGTATCACCCGCAAGAAGCGCCACACGAATGCTCGAGGTCGAGCATTTTGTTGGGTGGGGAAAACTGATGCAGGAGGCTAAGAAGATAGGCCGCAGGATCCTGTCCTGTTGGAACCACTTGTTTTATTCCTATTTTCTTTGAAGTCGTATTGGCAGTTAGTTAGTTAACTCTATCTTAGTCGTATTGGCAGTTAGTTAGTTAATTATGTCTTAGTCAATTGTTCTTATCTTGGAATTGTTAGTTGTGGAGTTGTTAGTTGTTGTTCTAGAACTCTTTGGGAGTATTAATGCTCCTGTTTTGGGTAATGAAGTTAATCAGTTTTGTTGCATAATTAATTGTGTGCTCTATGAGCCTGAAATTTTAACATTCTTCCTCGCGTTGCTTCGGAACGCTAAGGCTGATGGTGCCACGAGCCGCCGGATCCACCTCTAGACGGCGAACAACGCTTGCGGTCCTTTCCTCTGCGTCAGTCGGGATAACATGTTAACCGACATTGTAGAAAGTTCGCTAGCCAAGACCCTGTTTGGATATGGGAATTAGGGTCAGAACTAGCCTAGTTCTCGGTGATTCTGCCAAACATTCCTACTAATGAAAAGTAATCAAACCCTCATATGACCAAACCTTTGTGAAATTTGGTTTCAACTTTTGTTGGAACCAACTTTGGTTCCAACCTCAAGTTGAAACCAGTTTTGCATTTTTTTCTAGAATGATGTAAAACAATTTAAAGTAAATATTTATTTTTTAATAATACATTAATTAATTACGTACACTAGTATAAAGAAGCATGTTTATATTATTATAAATATATATAATTAAAATTATTAATATGTTATTAAAATACTTATTTAATTAAAAATTAAGTATTTAAGTAATTAAATAAATGTGATACTTTTTAATAAAAATAAGAATATATATATTTTAACTTAAGTTTAATTAAGGTAAATAAATTATTAAATATATATAAGTAATATTAAAATATTAGTTCTTTATTTAAATTATCAAGTCCATCGAATGACTTAACAAAGATTGAAGTCACTGAAAAAATCAATAATTAACTTTTAATTATAAGAAGAAACAAATTAGTTAGTTAATATTACTTTTTAAATAATACATATCATACCATGAAGTATAGTTTTATTACTTTATTAATTAAAATAAATTATATTATTACACTAAATTATATTATTACACTAAATTATATCATACCATGTAGCCTTATAATTAAGTCGCTTAATTAAAATATTAGTGCAAAAATTTCTATTAGTATATTTAATTAAATAATTATTTGAAGTTAACTTTTCCTTTTTTATTTTATTATTTTTGCGTTGCTCCTTTTACTTAAATTCAAATTTATGTTTCTCCTTTCTCAATTTCAAATATTTATTATATCTTAATCATTTTTTGATATTATTTTTTTTATTCGTCCTTAATCAAACTACAAAAAGGATTGTATAATATACGATGCTATTATTTGATATAATATCACAATAAATTTTATTATCTAATTTAAATGAGTAAAATAATAATTAGTATTAATATTAGTATTTTAAAGCAACTTTATACTATTAATTAATTCATTAAGCATATAAAATAAATAAAAATCAATTATTATTAATATATATTTGATGGATGGATGGATATTTTGGTCCGTCTGTTTTGTTCCAGCAGCGGCAGTGGAAGTGGATGTGGGGGGAGTGTTGTTTGGGTATATTGCCGCCATGTTCGAAGGAGACATTAATAAAAAGGTAACAACTTTTTAGATTTTGTTCATCTTATCGTTCTTTTTGTTTCTTGTTTTGTTGTTAATTTGTGGTTTGAAGTGTTACATTTATGGTGCGCCTCCATCTCTTTGATGGAAGAACGCATGTCCTGATTCTGATGGCGCACTTAATGTGGTCGATGGAATGCCTGAAACGAGTTTACATGCCCAGATGCTTGGGTGAATTTTTTGGCTAAGATTTGGAATTTGAAATTTGTGGAACAGCATCAAGCAGGGGAATAAGATGAGAGATGAATCTCGACAGTAGCATGCGCGCTGTTAGTTTTAGGCCATTGGTTAGCTTAATGCAATCTGATTCTTCTTGAGTAAATTGAAATATCTGGTTCTCATTCTCTTCCCCTGTCTCAAGATGTAGATCTATCATATGAATCTCTGGCAGACTGACACTTCTGGCTGAATGTTCTGTGTCATCCATCAATTGAATGCATCGGGAGCCTTTTGGCTGAGTTGCATTGCTTGTTAACCAGAGAATGGCATATAACAAATATTACTTCCTTATTGAACAAGTGTGGTGAAATAACATAGTTTTCTTTCACTTGCAGGCGTTTGTTTCTAAATGAAGATCCAGCATCTTAGATAATTCACAAACAACTCTCTTGATATTGTGTGCCAAGCACTGAGTTTCTTACTGAATCACTGATGTTTGGCGTTGGTTATGACATGGATTGTGTGCATTTTACTGAGAAAAGTTGAATCGGAGTATTCATTGATTTCTATTGTATCGACATGTTCTGTATTTCTTCCTCTTCAGTTCTACCTAGTGCCTACTTACCTGGCATTTTGACCAGTTACCCCACCAAAACATTTTACCTCAGTCGATGTAATTACATCTCTGTTCCATATCTTTCTTGGCACGAGAAAAAGAATTATGTTTCATCATCGTTGGTTTCATCGGTGCCTACTGCTGAAGAAGTTGAAAATAAACAGAATGACGAAAAGGTAAAGATTGGATGGACCAATATAGGACCCAACATAACAGAGGAACAGAAACAGACCATTTCTCGCCTTCCTCCAAAGATGTCTAACCGTTGCAAGGCCCTTATGAAGAGGATGATATGCTTCTCCCCTGAAGCTGATAACCTTCACCTTGTGCTGGCTGCATGGATAAAGGCCATGAAACCTATAAGAGCTGACTGGTTGGCAGTTCTAAAAGACATGAAAAGGATACAGCACCCTTTGTTTTTGGAGGTTGGTTTTTCTCACGGCTCCTAATCCTATTTTCTAAAATACCTGTCATGTATATAGATGATTGGCAGGTTATGTTCCTGTAAAGGAAGTGTTTTGTTCTTCTATCTGCATATTTTAGGTTGTTATATTATCAATATTAAGACACTCTGCCAGTTTGTTATATTATCAATATTATGACCTGTGACAGGGCCCAGGAGCATTATTATCAAAACAGTGTGCTAGTGGTTGCTAACTGGTGTGTTTCTTCATCTTAGGGAATTATGAATTTTGGAAATAGAACCCATGTATTCGATTTAAGCATATTCTTTGTGTGGATATTTTTTCGAGGAACTCTCCCTCAAAAGGAAGTACTGGTATCTAAGAACTGACTTGAGATTTGTGTCACTGATGATTATGCGAGATACTCGTGTCGATGTAGCCAAATTATCTGCAACCACTTCCTTTTTCTCATTAGTTACTTGATTGGAAGATTTTTGTTTTTTATTAGTTACATCTGAAGTTTCACTCTCAAAATAATTATATAGGAACTTGCTTTTATAAATAAATGGAAGGAAAATAACCATAGAAGAGATCTCATTGAAGAACTAATAGAAGAATAACATTCGTATTGACAATTAGAATCTGGAAGCAAATGTACTCAATGAACAAATTACTCCAAGGAATCTTGATATTTTGATCAAAGTTATTAATTCAACAAAAGGATTTAGTAATGTGACGATGCATTCTGCAGCTCTGTATATTTATTTTTGTTATCAGAGTAAAGTGCATACTTTTTGTTTAGACATTTTATGCTTGCCATCACATTTCGTATTAATCTATGGTTGCTCCATCTGTTCTTGCTCCAAGTTAAAATTTATTAACAACCCTGTATTGTTGTGTTTTTGTAGGTAATGGAATATGCTCTTGAGGAGAGTTCTTTTGAAGCTAATGCTCGAGACTATACTAAACTGATTCATCTTTATGCAAAGCAAAATATGTTGGAGAATGCTAAGAGTTCATTCCAAAACATGAAGAAAAAAGGCTTCCCATGTGATCAAGTTACACTAACTGTCCTTGTTGATATGTACAGCAAGGCTGGAGATCTTAATCGGGCAGAGGAATCATTTGAAGAGATAAAGTTGCTGGGACTGCCATTGGACAAACGAGCTTATGGCTCAATGATCATGGCTTATATCAGGGCAGGCATGTTAGATGTTGCAGAGAGTTTACTGAAAGAAGTGGAGGAGAAGGAGATATATGCAGGAAAGGAAATCTACAAGGCATTGCTTAGAGCTTATTCAATCATTGGCAATGCAGATGGAGCTCAGAGAGTTTTTAATTCTATACAATATGCTGGAGTAGTTCCGGACAACCGACTTTGTGCACTTTTAATTAATGCTTATTGTATGAGGGGTCAAAGCAACAAAGCACGCAGCGTATTGGAGAATATGAGAAGCGTAAAAGTGGAACCAAGCGATAAATGTATTGCTTTGTTGTTGGGTGCTTATGAGAAAGGGAATAACCTTAATGCTGCTTTGGCCTTTCTAGCTGAACTGGAGGCAGATGGCATTTTGGTAGCTGAAGAAGCATCGCAAGTCTTGGTTGGATGGTTCAAAAAGCTTGGTGTGGTGGGTGATGTAGAGCAGGTTCTCAGGGAATTTGCCCCCAAGGGAAGAATGTCAAATTCCTCTATTGTTGATTATTCTATAATGAGAAAACATTAGAGGCTTTTACGTTGGATTATCCTTGCCATCATATGCCAAATAATTGTTCTGTATGTACACTTGCAATGGTTTGAATTTGAAAGATAATGATTGCAGTAGCCAGCCTTGATTAAAGATCTATTATCTGTATCATGCGAAAGAACTTTAGCCACTGTTTACAAACAAACTGCAGTCACACACGGATCTTGTGATAGTTGATGACAAGAAAATCTATACAAAAAAGACAAGTCCAAACTCTCAAAAGCAAATTTGGAACTCTATTTTTAAAAATAATATTTGCTTGATTTATATTCATTTTCATATTTAAAACAATGAATTATAAGACTTTGACCTGATTTGAGAGGAATTATAACTAACTTCCTTATTTTGGGTGCTTTAGATATTTAAAATTTGAATTCTTTCTTATTTTGTTACTACTGGATTCAGGACTAACACTAAACTCGGATATTTAGGCGAATTTTGCAAAGCAAGGGCTTACCTGACACAACAACGCAGATTTCTTTCCTGATTTTGCATTTTGCGGAGACAACTATCAGCTTGGAGCATGATTTGGAGGGACAAAAGATTGAAGACTTTAAAAGCGAGAAGACACAGGACACGAGAGGGGGAGGACGACGACGTTGGAGTTACTTTTCTTTTGCGCTTAATTCTATTTTCCGGCAAGAACAATGTTGGTCATACCATGTTTTAACTTATTTATTTTGACCTGAGAATGTCCGGCTAAACTACTATTGTCGGGATCCCGTGGAATCCTTTGTTTTTAATCTATTCCGCTTAACTCTTTTGGTTTTCATGATAATCACCTACTTGATCTCGCGTTCTAATTTATGAATGATGGTTTATGTGTTTTTGTGATTTCTTGCTAGTTCATTTGAGCTCTCCCAAGTGCACATTATCCTAAGGATCTTATAGTGTTATCACATTCACATAGTGAGCCGAGAGGCTAATGATAAAGTTTGGGAGAATCTTAGTCGAGGGCTTGCCTTCTAGATAGGGTTAGGTGAGAGTCGGCCCCTTCCCACAGTTCAACTTGGAACAAGAGTATTGAATTGATTTATGGACTTGGAAAGAAAATGGAACCATGTTTCGACCTTGACCCCGAGAGGGGTTTGCTATTGATTTGGGAAACTAATCTCTTAATCGGGATCTCAAGCATTCGCCACGAGAGTGGGGGCTTGCTGATTCGGTATCCGCCATAAGAGTGGGGTTACTCTGACTTAAGAGAATACTCTAACTGTGTTCTTAGATTCCGCCGACAAAAAATGTTAGTGCACGTTGAGAGGCGGTACCTCTCTAGAACTTGGGTGTCAAGACAAGTCTTTTATCGGGGATCAAAATGGTTAACTCTCCTCTTAGAGAGAGAGAGAGAGAGAGAGAGAGAGAGAGAGAGAGAGAGAAAGAAAA
>LTAE01001287.1:36525-48171 GCA_001647135.1 Pontederia paniculata | reverse complement strand
CCGCAGCCGCAGCCACCACCGCCGGCGGCACGCGGAGCCCGCCCTGCCCCCGCATCAGGTCCCGTTCCATCTTCTCGAGATCTCCATCATCTCGGCGCAGGACCTCCACCCGGCAACCCGGTCGATGCGCACGTACGCGTCGGCGTGGGTCGACCGCCACAAGAAGCTGTACACGAGGGTGGACGCCTCCGGCCGCAGGAGCCCCACCTGGAATGACAAGTTCGTCTTCCGCGTTAACGACGCCTTCCTCGGCTCGGAGACCTCCGCGGTCACGGTCCATCTCCACGCCGTCCGCAGCTGCTTCAGCCCCGGCTCCGACCACCTGCTCGGGATCGTCCGCGTCGTCATCAGTGCCCTCCGCCCCACGGAGCGCGGCACCCGCGTCGTGGCCCTCCAAGTCCGCCGCCCGACCTCCCTCCGACCGCAGGGCATCTTGAACGTGGGAGTCGGCCTCGTCGACGCGCACATGAGGAGCATGCCCATGTACCATGACCCCAGCGCTCCTTCGGCCTTCGCCTACAAGGACGTTTTGGGCGGACGGCGAACGGTGTCGCTTCCCAAGATCACGGAGCAAGATGCCGCCGCTGGCAACTACGACCAGAACAAGTGGCAGCTGGAGAGGAAACAGTCGGTGGAGCGGGGGAACACCATGGGGGAGCGGGAGAGGAAGGAGCTGCAGTCGAAGCTCGAGAGGTGGAAACTGGAGATGACGCCGGAGCGCTACACAACCAACGAGTTCGTCAGCGGCGCTGTCGGCGACGGCCGCGGCAGCCGCCGGAAGAGGAACACAAGTGCGTGGAATTCGTGCTTTTGTGGCGGACCAGTCGCAGAATAAAATTTAAGTTAACCGACGAGGAGGGAAACAAGAGAGATTTAAAAGAAAAGAAAGAAAAATAAAATAAAATTGAAATAAATGAATTGGTGTATCTATTAACATTTAAATATTTAGATTAGTGTAATTATGTATGACTTTATTCTAATAGCATATATGTATAAGTTAGTGAAATGGGATTATTTTTTTTATGTTCTCTGGTATTTAAAAAAGGCTTTTTAATTCTTTAGAAATTTAATTATGAGATCTTATTCCTACCAAACTACTCTTCAATTTGTTCAAATAACTACTTTAGGTCAAAATCAGATCGAAACTTATGCATATTGGCATGTAAGTTTGATTTTCAAATTGTAAGATATTTCCAATTAAGTGGATAATAGGAAAATAAATATCTGTGTTCGAACATAAAAACTGGCAAATTGGATGTTTTCAAAGTGAAAAATGCAACAAAAAAATAGAAGATATTCTACATTAGAGTTTATTGAATGAAGATTCAAAATTTTATGTATTTGTTATTTATTTCTCTTGCAACAACAATTGGTGCAATAATTTCAGATTTATTTGTTTTTGGATGTTCAATTATCAACAAGTAGATTTGATTTTTTTATTGTTATTATGATTTCGTGTAGGTGTTATTGTCTTTTTTATATTTTTTATTTCATATGTACAACGTATAGATACATAAATGACAATGAAAATAATAAGATATATTTTGAGATTTTTCTTTTAAAGTGTATTTTGTTCCTATTTAGTTTTCATGATATTCGAGCTAGATCTTGAATTTTATTTTTTTTTAATTTTATCAATCTGACTATAAAAGAAAAGTTAGTATGGTCATGCAGAGCTAAACAAGTTATTTAAAAGGTGCACATTTTAAATTAATATCATCATAAAAAAATTCAGAATAGTATGACAAATGATATAAAAAATATTTTTTGAATATATGGATGATAGACAAATATTTATTTTAATAATTAATTTCGACGAGATTTTATTTTTTAAATCTATTGAAAATGATATCATTATTAATAATATAAAATTTTCTTTCACATATATACAATTTAGTCTTTATAATATTCATCACAAAAAAAAACTCTTACACAATTATACTAATTGATCACCTAAACAATTATTTAATTAAAAAATTTAAACTAAGCTTTAAAATTAATATTGCTCATCGACACACTACTAGTTTTTGTACACAGATTAGTCGGCACATGTTTAGCTACATAGTTCATCAGGAACATCGTGCCGAAAGCGGCACCAGACGAGGACAAAAGTATAAACGACCTTTTCCCTTTGCGCTCAAGCCACATTTTGAGCACGACACAAAAATTATTCCTATTCCGCTTCCAATTCCCGTAGTTGTTCCGTTTCGGCGTGCTTTTGTTCCTGTTCCTGTTCCTTTCTTTTGACTCCACCCACACACGCCAACAGAAACCTTCTTTTTTTCTTTCTTCTCCTCCTCCTTCTTCTTCCTCGTGCATCATTTGACTTCTCTGGACAGGGACACGCACCACCAAACGAGTTGGCGCAGCGCACCTGCTCGATCTGAATCCTCTCAGAGCGCCGAGTTCGCACAACCTTCGCGTCGTCTCCGAATCCTTCACGGAGAGTAAGTGCTTTACAGTATCCTTCTGCTGATCCTTTCTGTTCTTTTATCTGCTTGCAAGAATTTGAAGGCTGCCGTGGTTGTGGGATTGCCGTCTTCATTAGTTTTTGCTTGTGATCATGGTATTTTGTCTGCCGATCGTTTAGAGTTTGCATATAGGTGCGGACACTTCTTTCCCTTTGGCTTGGGCTGGGGATAGAATTTATATGGCTTTGCTCTTTTTGGTGAAAAATCTGCTGTGCAGATTACTATGCTATGGATAAGTTCGAGGGCGGAGCGTAAAGTTTAAATCTTTCCATTACGAATCAAAGGAGGATTGCTTGCTTGTTGGTGATCTTGTTTGAGAGATTTTGAAGTTGGAACTGTGAAGTTAAGCAATCGGTTCTTGCATTCTTCTTTTCTCATGAAGGTCGATTTATGCATTACTTTGATGTGTATGGATGACAAATTCCTGTCACCATCAGATGAACGGATTCATTAAGATTCCTGTCTATATTTGTTTATTCCGTCCAAAAAGCAAAAGCATTTATTTACTTTTCTATTGCCAACCCGCGTGCTTGTTGAATTATGATTATCTGATGAATTAGTATCGAGACTGAGGTCGGAGGTTCTGTAAATTTCTATCTTAACAGCATATCAATAGAATTTAAGTACTGATAGGTAATCAATATAGCAAATATAGGGCACTGAATGTGTTTCTATTCGTCATCGCCATCACTGGCAAGCAGAGTTGTTTTTCAATTACAAGCATATAATATCAATGTCATTACTTGTACAGTTCCAGATATTTTGCTTTGAATAAGTAATAGCACATGTTGATGTTAATTTTTATGTACATATCTCCCTGCTTGTACAATTAAATGATGCAACTAAACTATTCTTTTTTTTGCTGTTATAAGTGTATCCTAGAGCAAAGGTAAGCGGGCAAGGAAATCTAATTGCTAAAGAAGATGAAGCGATGGATTTCATATTGAGAGTTGTTGAGTCTCTATCTTTAGAAGTATATCCTCCTTTGGGAACTCCAGAAACCAAACCTGGTAAAATTGAATTTCCTTCATCATCCAGTATTTTCTTCAGTAATTTTTCTTATCGATCTTTTACTTTGAACTTCTTCGACGCAGCAGGATTTGTAGTTGACTTTTTTTATGAACTTCCTTATAGTATGATGTCCAACACTTCTTTTTACTGAAATACATTCGCCCATCTCATCTTGACCTTAGTTTTGAATGATAACATCCTTCCTGTCTTGCAATCATACATCTAACTTGCAAAAGTATTACTCTATAGTCTTTACCATTCTTCAGACATTTCCTCCAAAACAATATTTTACATAAATCTATAAGCTCATGAAAGGGTAGTGAGGTTCTTACCTGAAAAGGGGCTTAGGTTTATATGACAAAGGAACAGACGATCTTCATATGTGTGCTGTAAAAAGTTTGATGGTGTTTTGGCAATTGGTGACCATGTATTCATTATCAAGTTTGCAATCTTCAATGTTGTATAGTATCACTTAAATAAACTCATGCCAACCACATCCAATATCTTTCTTGTACACATTTTCCTCTTTCTTGTACATCCAATATCTTTCTTGTACACCTTTTCCACTTCAATATAATTTCTTACCTCCTCTTAGTCCATTCATCCAAGGGAAGAGTTATCAAATGCATGTAATAATTGTTTAATCATCAGTCTCCTGGAAAATGCCTATTAAAAGATGTGGCGCTGAGCTCGAAAATGCATTTCTTTTGATTACTCATATCTAAACATGAATTATGTATTCATGTTTAATTATTTTTTTGAAATTTAATTATAAATCCAATCATGCAGTTTCCCTTGTCATTGTGAGTGCATCAAGAAAGCTTTGGGAAGTCCAATTCCTTAGTGTCTTCTTCTAGCTCTGTAATTTCCCTTTTTGGTTATTGAGAACAGTAGTGATGTGCATGTCAATGTAGGCAATTATATCTGCTGTCATGTAGCTTTTATGTTGTGCATAATACATGTTTTCTTCTATAAACTTTTACTATACAGTTTTTATCTGTCACACATATCCCTTTCTTCTTGATACAGAGGGATGGCTACAAAACTGTCATCCTTTTGTTCCAAAACAATAAATATCCAAAATGATGTCACTAGCTTATATCAGTATTATTTACTGTATGCCTTCTGACAAAAATATAGAAACGAAGTACAAGGTTGACCCTCCTGCTCCACACGCCAAAATTTCTATATCTGATCATCCCAAGATCTCTCCAGCATCGTCCACATCTGGACACAAAGGTTTGCACATTATTCTGTTTAGGCTGGTTCAACAATACAACAAAGGATTAAGTCATAAATTCTAAAATTGAAGTCCAAATGGCAGGGAAGATCACTAGAAGTTTTCATGGGGATAACAAAGCAAAAGCTAGAGCTAGTTCAGTTCCACGCCCTCGTGCTGTCATATCAAGTCCAGGTATATTACTGTACAATATTGGAAGTTATTTGCATTAAAAGTGAATTTGAAGGTATCTACTGTTCAATGTTGCTTAAGTAAAAAAGAAAGGATAAGAGGTCTTCTATTACCAAAGACAAATTAACTGATTTTATGATGAGGATATTACGCAAGCTGTTCAGATTTCTAAATCACAAGTGGACTTATTATCTCAAAATATTTATACATGTGAAGTTGATATGCATAGCATGTAGGCAATAGACTATTTATGTTCATCCAGCTAAAGTTACTTATTTCCTTTTATTATTAGTACTTGAAGAAGAAGAAAGAATAGGGACAGAACTTCTATAGAACTTACCATTTCTCATCTTTGTTTTTATCTTTAATGGTAGATGGTGATTTTTTTGCCATGATCATCATTTGAATGGGCATATTCTACAGTCTCTTTTATTATTTAATTCTTCATTCAGAGTGAATACCCAGGTATCTAAAAAATATTTGTTCTTTTTTCTTTCAGATAATGATGATTTAGTAGGAAACCAAAATCGATTGCGAATGGAAAGACGGTCAAAACCCCAGATCTCAAGTAAAAATATGCAATCTGAGGTTAAGTCCAGTCACAAGAATGCTAGATCTGTAAGTCTTTCCAGTTCAACAATCACCAAGGAAGTTGGTTTCAGTGGTCAGGCAAAAGATAAAAAGATCATTACTCCAAAAGTTTCTGAAATGAAAGCCAAGGTTCTTTCTCAACCTGAACCGAGAATACTTGTGAGAAGAGAAAAATCAGACTAGTGCTGTCACCTGCTCTATTCTTGTGCATGCCACTGATAACCACGAATAAAAAATTTTCATGGAACTTGGTTGATGCTTGAACTCCACAGAGACGTCATGATATTGATGGGTGACAAGGTGGCTCAACTCGGTTTTGAAAGGTACCTTGTACTCATGGAGCCTTCAACTTTTTCTAGTGACTCATGTATGTAGTGTCGTTGCAGGTGATATTCTTGTGCACACAGATTTGTTTGTTTGAGTTCATGCACAATGCTCATCTCCAAGATCATTAGTTTTGTTGGAGGTGCATTTTGTGAATGGAGAGAATTGTAATGTACAGCCACAAAATTCTCTTTAAGGAATATTTCTAAGGCTCATGTTATACTGTATGATCGTAGCAGCTGAGTAATTCTGATTTGTGTATTCATGAAGAACAAGTCTGACCTAGAGGTTATTCTGAATTTGATGTTGATCCCAATTTACGAATTCGATAACTCTCCCGACAACCGGCTAATAGGATTAAACATGCATTGAGTGATGTGCTGCGCAACTCATACCTTAAACGTGCTTTGTTGTATTCCATGGAATAGCTAGATATTCAACCACTATTCCTCTACTAAACAGGGTGTAAGAGGTTCTTCGGTATATACCATTGTTCCCATAAACAAGGCCGTCTCTTTCGTAAGTTGTGACTGGTGGGATTTGTACTTCTGGTTAACCCACCTTAACCTGTTTATTCTTGGAATAACCTATTTGTTAGAAGTTGACGAGTAACATATATTATTCAACAATTAAAATAACAAAACTTCTCTCATTTTGTTTTTCTTTATTCACGTTCCATTCAAACTCACAATAAAAAAACCTAAAACTTAACTCGTATATACGAAATGAAGAATAGATTTTTTTTTCTTATCCATATAGAAGAACAAAACCATTAGGAGAACAATCCTTATCTTAAGAATTTATGTTATTCAAGGGATAAGAATTGTTACTCAAGTAGATTCATTATTATTTGTTCTCATTTTGCATTTGGTTAAAAGATGCCATTTGAGATAAAAACCACTATTTATGATAGCATTTGGTTGAAAATGTATAAGGTAGAAAATAAAGTGATTTTTTTGTGATGACCTAGTTGTCCTTTTATATATGATAGTACTATTTTTTTATTGAAAAAAATAGTTTAATAACACGTTTATCATTTAGTAGCATTTCTCAATAGTTAAAGAGGTTTTAACTACTATAAATAGGTATATTTAATTCAAGATTCATCTCTCATTTTTTTAACCCTAAACCCAATGTCTCCATTTGCATCCAAGATACATTTCTCTCACCTTAATCATTAGTAATATATTATTGATAATGTCTTAAATTCTAAATCGGCTCAAACTCATATATTGTTTAAATTGCACTGAAGGCGTCCTCATCCGAAAATAGTAAACATGAAAATTATAAATCTCGCATGTCTTCTTTTATATATGATCTCCCATCCTATATTCACAACAAAGAATATTTGTGGTAGGACAAATCAAGTTTTAGTTATGTTTAATTCTATTACTCAGTTATTATTATTTGTTTAGCTTTCTATTTTATTGTTTAGAATTCAATTAGAAAGATTTATAAATAAACTTAAACAATATTATTACTAATTAAATCCATAATCAATTAATTCCAAAATATCTAGTTATTTTCATCTATAGGTATAAGTTCATGCCATATAGTGCTATAAACCACCCAATCATTTGATCCCTCTATATTTCTGCCTTATAATGCTACAAAACATCCAATGGATCTACTCCCATTCCATCCATCTATACATTCATACTATCCTTAATTCCCTTCTCATTGGTCATCTGTCCTTGCCACTCATTAGGAAAAAATACATAAATAGGGCATTTTCCACTCACATCGTCATAATTCTTTATTATTTTTCCTTCAACCGATCACTTTTTTCACATCCTCTTATTTCTTTATTTTTTCCCTTCACCCGATCACTTTTTTTTTCCAATTCGTCCCAACACACAATAGCACTAGTTTTCCTCATCTTATTATTTTTCCTCTAATCATTTTTTTTTCTCATCATCTTTCATGGTTATTCCTTCTTTTCACTTCAATTTCTTTACTACAACAAAGAAATCAGATTTCTTTTATTTATTTTTCTTCTTCCTTTTGCTCTTATTTTTTTCTTCTTCTCCTCTTGAGAAGACATATTTTAGCTTTGACCTGATATATTCTGATTTCATTCTCTTGAGAGAATAAGGTGCTATATATAACACAACTCATATGTTATATTTTAATATAATTATATATATATATATATATATATATATTAATAACAATCATATATAATATACCTGAAAGTATTAAAATATGTAACTAATATGAAATTCTTACGATGCAAGGATATCTAATCTTATTGAAAAGTTAAAATAACTAGTTTTTATTAAAAATTACAGACTTGTGATTCTATATAACTTAATAGCAAAAATTAAAAATAATAATATAAAAATAAAAATGATCTTGTATGCATAATATATTAGAATATTTTTAATAGTTTTTAAACTATACATAACGGCACGATTTTGTATGATTTAATTTATCTACGTAGATTTTGTATGATTTAAATTACAGACTTGTGCACTATACATAACGGGAATACCCACTTTCGTGTCTCTAAAATAAAACGTATTTTTATTATTACAAATTTATAAACAAGTTATGTTATTTTTTTCAGAAAGATATAATTTAAACATAATAAAATTTTAAAAGCACAAAACACCAAACACCAAAAAGTCCATTTGAATCTCTTATTTGAAAAAATATTGTTATCCTTTTTAATCTACTCACATTTATTAAGGACCAGTTTGATGCAAGAATAAAATGATAGGAATTAGGAGAAATATTTTTTTTTCTTGTGAAAAGAATAAAGGTGAACTATTCTTATAGATATTATTCTTGTGATGTGTTTGGATGATTCATTAGTATTCTAATGATTAAACTAAATAATGTTTGATTGAAATAAAAATAAGACAAAAATAAAATAATACGATTAATATGATTAAATAGTAATTTCATATTTAAAAATTATTAATTACCGAATTTAATAAAATTACCATAAAAATATAATGATAAGTATTGAGTTGAATAAATAAACCATTTTAAAATAATAAGAAAAATATTAATGCTAAAATATTTTTTAACGATATGAATAAATATATATTCTAATAACATACACTTAGCTTACTTATTTATTTTAATAAAATTTTAGCTACTAAATAATTATGATATTTTATAATAATTAAGTAATATTTACAATCACTATTAATATTTTAATGACATATTAATACCCACTAATTATTATATTAGAATGATTAATTCATACATAAAGTTGTATATTTAATAAATATTTACATATTTATATTTTATTTTTTATTATTATCTATGTATAATGTTATCGGTTTGTGCACAACTTAATAACTTCCAAAGACTAATAAATAATAACTAATCAAAATAATTATGAATATAATATATAACAAAATAGTTAAAAATTAAAATTGTTGAACAAGATGCTTGTTCTTGCCATTTCAATAATATTCTTAACATGAGAACAAAATGGGTGATTTTGAGAAAATCAAGGTGGTTTTAAAATTTTAAAAAAATGATGAGAATAATTTGTTCTTAGACAATTTTAGGGGAGTTTGGAGCAAAAGGCAATTATTTTTTTCTTATGCCTGTACCAAACAGGCCGAGAGTTATTATTATTATTATTATTATTATTATTATTATTATTATTATTATTATTATTATTATTATTATTATTATTATTATTATTATTATTATTATTATTATTATTATTATTATTATTATTATTATTATTATTATTATTATTAACTAATATAATACTAATGATGCTATACTAATTTATTTTATTTTAGTTTGCACTTAATTTCTTCTTATTCTATTTTCACCTCCTTCCCTTTTTTTATTCTCATTTTTCCTATTAATTCTTTCCTATATTTATTATTTCAGTTTCATTTTTTTCAATTTTTTTTTGTTTCCTCTTAAAACAAATCAATTTTTTAAATATTTATTCACCTTAATTTTCCTTCAAATTTAGAGTTAATGAACCATTTTTAAATTACTTATTATGTTTCAAATGCTAATGTTTATCCAAAAGTCATGGTAATTGTATCTTTTTTTTGTACCTAGCACCCGTTTATTTTTCCTCATTCTATTATTACTATTTTATTTTTCTCTTAATTATTTTCTTTTTTTCATTTACATGTTTCCTTTTTTCTTGTCATTCCTCTTTTGCCTTATATAATTCTTATTTTTTTCTTTTCGATTGGAGTAGTTTTCTTCTTCTATTGTCTCTTTTCAATCCTTCAATGTGTTTCCTTTAATTTGTTAGAACAGTTAATACTTATATTTTTTTAGTTCTCAACAATTTCCTTTTTTTTCACTAGCTCCATATTTCTTAATCTGATTTTTTCCCATTTTCAGTAAAAAATTAAAAATCGGGTTGAACCTAATTCTTCAGTTCAATCTGGTTTTCACGGTTCATTCTGATTTCATGTAAAAACTAATTTTGTATATCAACTCGGACCGAACCCATGTCCGATTCGCAGTTAAACTGGTCAAATCGACGAGTCCGATCTAATTTTAAAAATATTATTGATAAGTGATAAGCATTTTAAAGACTGAAATTTATTTTAAAATATAAGTAGTTACATATTTAAAAGTGTTGATAATCTCAACAAGTAGTTGAAATGTTTATTAATTTAGTTTAAATATATTAGGAAATTTAAATATAATAATCTTAATATTTTAATTTAATGTTATATTTATAAATTATAAATTTATTAAAAACCTTTTTGTACTTTAAAATACTAATTTGTTTATATTTTTAAAAAATGAAAAAAAGAAAAGTTAAGATGAATAAAAAATATGAAAGAAAAACTATTATGTGATAATAATATCAAAAGAAGGGTTAAATGAAAGGTGCTACTTAGTTAATTATGTAATACCCACCTACTTATCTTATCAGTCGTAGGATATTAGATATACGATAGATTTAACAACTTATAACAAACTATTTAAGAAAGAATAATATAGTTAATTAAAAAAATAAGTAGGGAGAACCTGCTTTTTTGTTTAATTTATAAGTTAGTACCCTAACAACTTATAAGAGTTTGTTTATCTGAGGTAATAAAAAATACATAATAAGCACTGATAAGTAATTTAAGTGTTAAATCTTATTTTAAACTATAAGTAATTATATGTTTGGATAAAAAATATTGATTATATCAATAAGTACTTACAATATTTGTTAAAATAAATATTGACTAAGATATTTTTAAAGTTAATTATACTAATTATATTAGAGAATTTAAATAAAGTACTTAATATTTTAACTTAGTATTATATTTATAATTTATAAACTTATTAAAAAAAATTGTATTTTAAAATGTTAATTTATTTATATTTTATAAAAAATGAAAGGAGGAAAGTTAAGATAAATAGAAATCGTGAAAGAAAAAATTATATTATAATAATATTAAAAGAATATGAGTAAAAGAGTAATATAGTTGTTAAAAAAAATAAGTCAACAATCTTAAAATATGCAAGAGAAAACTTGCTTATTTTTTAAAATTTATAAGTTGTTACCCTAACAACTTATCACTACAATTTTCTATTTAATTTTGTAAAATCAATTGATAAGCAATTTTGAAATATTTATAAACAAGCCAAACATTCTCTAAGTAAAATTTTTTTATTTATCAAATATGATTTTTTTTAAAGTCTACTTATAAATAATTTTAAACTACTTATAAGATAAGTCAAATAGACTCTATATCATTGAAAGAAAAAAAAATCTTAGCATAAAAAAGTTACACATGTATACCAAAATTGTATCTTATTATAGTACACAACCTCCATAAAAAAGATACATATATATATATATATATATATATATATATATATATATATATGAAAATTATT
>LTAE01001287.1:21625-36061 GCA_001647135.1 Pontederia paniculata | reverse complement strand
GAGAGAGAGAGAGAGAGAGAGAGAGAGAGAGAGAGAGTCCAACTGCTCCGTAAATAGTAAGAACGAGCGCTTCGTTTCCGGAGCTGCGCCAAAACAGAGCTGCGTCAATGGCGGCCACCTCTCGGTAGACCCCAAACTCCTGACTCCCCAGAACCCCTCGCCACCTCCGAGATCGGTCGCAACCAACCAACCGACGTGAAGAGTGTTCTCGGAGACGGTGGGAAACCAAGAAAGGCGGAGGTTTTCGTCTCCCTCCCAGGGGTTTTGGATTCCGGCGAAACCCCAGCCTTCTGTTCCTCCCGTCGTGCGTGCGTGCTCAACTAAACCTTAGAGGTGTTTAACCGATCGTTCGAGCTCTTCCTTCTGGATTCTGCTTGATGCATGAGCAATTTGAGTCTTTTCTTTCGTGGTTTCGTGCAGTTGTTTCCATATTTGTGTTGTTTTTTGCCTTATAAAATCGTAGTTCGTAAACCCTAAACCTCATGCATCTTTTCCTCCGTGCTCAACTAAACCTTAGAGGAGTTCAACCGATCGTTTGGGCTCTCCCTTTTGAATTCTTGCTTGATGCATGAGAAATTTGAGTCGTTTTTTGGGGTTTCGTGCAATTGTTTCGATATTTGTGTGTTTTTTCGTCTTAAATCGTAGTTCTTTCTGCGGTTTTAGGTTGTCTTTGGTTTCACTTTATCTTCTTGAAGTGGTGATATTTGTGCTAATTAAAAACAGTATTTTTTTTTGCATTTCACCTGCAATTTGATTTATATCTACTTGGAGCCAATTTTGCTGCAGCATTTTCCTGCACTGGTAGCGGAATCTTGTTTTTTTTTAGTGATTTGCTTTTGTTTGTTTAGGGAGAGAAAGAACCATGTCGTCAAGTCGTGAGAGAGCACTGAAGGCTTGCAACGCAGTGAAGGCGCTGGGGATTTCCACGAGCACGACGAAGCCAGTGTTGAAGAGGCTCCTCGGAGTGTTCGATAACAACTGGGAGTACATTGAAGCCGACAACTACCGGGTTCTCGTGGATGCCATATTCGACTCGGAGGATGCTCAGGTGAATTGCCCGTTGGTAACTACTGGTACTAGTAGCTAGCTTCAAAGTGATTTCTTTTCTAAAAATGATCATCTTTTAATTGTAATTCTTGATAGGATGGCGATTCCAGAGACCAGACAATTGTTGATGTATGGATTCTCTTTGTGATTTCAGCATCTTCTTTATGTTATTAACGGGAGTATTAATAACTGCTTTTTCTGTGGTATCACTGATGCATTATTGATGAATTGGCAGCAGGATGCTGGTGCGAGAAAAAATGACGCCCAAGGAAGTGGAAATTGCGATTCTTATGGGACAAAGGTAAGAGAAAGACAAGATGAGCAGCACCTACTGAGTCCTGAATTATCCAGCGAAATTTTTCAAAAAAGGCCAAAACTGGAACAAGAAGATTATTTTGATATTCAGCATCAGCAGAAAAGAAATGAGCTTGCTTCGATATCAAGAAATTCTGGAAGCATGTCTAAACCTGCAGAGCCCCAACCTTCCTTTAGAGCAAAAGCACCACTTCAACTAAAAGCTAAAGGAAAAACAACCGGTTCTCATCCTTCTGAAAGAGCTAGTAAAGTTTCCATAAATGAGAATCATGATTCTTCAAACTCTATGCTTAATATTCAGCACCTACACGCGGAACCAGTTCGGCTTGACACAAGCCGAAAAGATAAAGGACCAATTGATCAGAGATCCAGAAATCCCTCCACTTCCAAAGGGACGGAAATGAAGTTTCTGCAGAGAAATAGCACGGTTAACAGTTCCTCTACAAGAGATAAAGATGTGGACATGGATGATGATTCACCACCATCTGAAATTCCTCTGGCCATGATACGCACAACTGAGCCATTTCCTCCTGGAGATAGAGGTATCTTGACTTTCTTCAAAGATTGGAGTGTAGTTCATTTTTGCTTGCATTATTCCATGGTGCACCTGTCTTTATTTTGTGCATAGTACTGTTATCAGGTTATCAATTCTTTTGTAGAAACATATTCAGTAATGACTCAAGTGAGGGATGATACCCCAAGTTCAAAATTATCATCAAGTTAAAGGACTTATCAATATTTGTTTATTATGCTAATAAGTTGTCTTTATGCTTGATGAAGTTGCCCAGTCTCGTATATAGTAACTTTCTCCGTGAATCATCACTGAATTAATGACTTACTTCCAATTGGTTTATTGATTTATGTGCTGGATTTATGTTCCTCTGGATAAATTCTTTTGGGCTTTTTGCTCCTCCCTTCTTGCATAACCACCATTTTTGCTCGGAGGATATTCTATAGTTAGACTCGCCCTCTTGTACCTAAAAGAATAACAGATTTTTGTTTGTGTCTTCTAATAATAATTTTCCTACATTTCCAGATACATTATCGATTATGTGCTACAAAAAAAAATTATAGGAATTTCTTTTTTCAGCTAATCATGGACACATGAACCGAGGAGATACCTTGAAGGTTTCTTCAACATTTAAGGCAAATGAGAATACAGGCCCTGTTTTACATCGCAAATCCAGGATGAATGGAGAAGGAAGACCTCAAACTGACCCATGCAAAAGAAAAACATCTCAGATTGTAGCTGATCAGGAGCCTACTTCTATCATTGATGTAGCTTCTTCAGAATCAGGAGAGATAAAACTTTCATTTTGTTATAGCCCTGATAAGGCAGGTTTTCATGTGCCAGATATAGAGAAAGTTTTTAAAAGGGTAGAAGAAACATGTCTAAAATCGTATAAAATTCTTCAACCTAGCTTCTCCTTTGGGAATATCATGAGGGAACTGTGCCAATCTTTTCTTGAATTGGGTGCCGAACCCAGTGAAGATAAACAGGAGAATACTGTTAGCATAGTTCCTACGCTAGAGTCACTTAAGAGATCTAATCTGCATGACACTTTTGGTAGGATATCAGCACGCCCTGGAGATTTGTCCTGGTCTTCAGGACCAGAAAGATCAGGAATCATAATCAGGAGAGATCATTCGTCTAGTCAGAAAGCCTATGAGAATAGTGTAAATAGAAAAACTAAAAAGGACAAGGAACCTGATATTACTGAGTCTTCAATGAACATGGTGGTTGTCCCGAAGCCACAGCTTACTCTTGGTGAGCCAAAGCCACTACATGATGTGAATGATATATCTAAAGGCGAAGAAAAAGTTAGAATATCAATTGCAAATGATATCACTAGTGAGAAATATCCACCATTCTTTAATTACATACCCCACAATATTGTGTACCAGAATGCATATATTAATGTATCACTTGCACGGATTGGAGATGATGATTACTGTGCAGAATGTTATGATGACTGTCTAGCTGCACCTATCCCTTGTGCCTGTGCACGAGAAACAGGAGGCGTATTTGCTTATACATTTGGCGGCATAATGAAAAAGGAATTATTGAATGAATACATCTCTATGAACTATGAATCTCAAAAGGATCGGCTTTTCTATTGCAAAGAATGTCCTTTAGAAAGGTCCAACAATGAATCTACACCTGAGGCATGCAAGGGTCATATGATAAGAAAGTTTGTTAAGGAATGCTGGAGCAAATGTGGATGCAGCAAGCAATGTGGAAATCGTGTAGTACAGAGAGGCATCACACACAACTTGCAGGTCAGGTTTCTCAGGTTTTTCACTCCGAAGGTTTAGGATCACAATAATGCATCTCCTTGTCGGTTTTGCATAACATGTTTGAAATCATGTTGCAATGTTTCTTCGAACTTTATCTGAAGGAATGCTTCTTTAGGTTCAAATGCTGATTAGCTTTTTCATTGCAAGTACAGTTTCTATATATGTGTTATGCCATTGGATTTATTTTGGATATATTCATGTTTGAAATCATTTCATTTTATTTGAAATATAGGTATTTTATACCCCAGAAGGAAAGGGCTGGGGGCTGCGCACACTCGACGAATTGCCTAGAGGTGCTTTTGTATGTGAATATGTTGGAGAAGTGTTAACAAACACTGAGTTGTATGATCGAACTATACAAGCTACTGGGAGGGCCAGGCATACGTATCCAGTATTATTGGATGCTGATTGGGGTTCAGAAGGTTCATTGAAAGATGAAGAAGCACTTTGCTTGGATGCAACATTTTACGGCAATGTTGCAAGGTTTATTAACCATAGGTATACACTTCTTATACTTCATGATTCTCGGAACCACTTTTAATGCTCTTTTCTCATCCTGGTTAATCTTGGAAACATGATGGTTTAGTCTCTGTGTAATGCCACCTTCCACTATTCATACTGTCATGATGTTTTGTTTCAAGTGTTGGGGAGTTTCCAATGCTGTACAGCACAGCAGTAACTTGGAAACTATTTTCTTCGTGTGAAAAAGTTTTTCCTAGCTTTTAATTGTTCTGGTTAAATACTTTGGTTCCAGTTTCTTCTCGAAAAGCAAACTTCTTATAGGCATCATTTGGGATGAATTTGTGAATCTTCAAGAGAATGATCATTATTATCTTTAGTTCACGCATATATTGCAGAATGGAAGAAACAAATTAAAAGTTTTTTGCGCATTACCCAAAAAAGCTTTTGGCACTAGACAAGAAAACATCTCTGGGCACCAAGGGCCATGTCATGCCCTGTATCGCTTGATATGAGCTGATACTGATCCAAACTATTTTTTAGCATGATTATGTTTCATACAGCATGGAATGACATGCTAATTGTTCTGAGGCACTCTAAAAAGATGAGGGATCAATGACATTCCTATTATCGATGGAAATAGTTGTTCAGAATATCTTTGCTACATCTATGAAATTTATTCCGTGGAGAAAAACTATTTGTAACTTCAGGCATTTGTCCCCTTCGAAAGAGTGGGAAATGTTTTCTTGTTTTTGTTGCACAACTAAACATGAACTTTGTGCATGATATTGGAGAATGTGTTAAATCTTCAAAGTCTGCTCTCCTATGTGATAACTGTTTTAGGTTTAAACTTTTCTTTACACTGTTCTTTTTCAAATCTTCTGGGTTTTTTTTTTCAGATGCTTTGATGGCAATTTAATTGGAATTCCTGTTGAAGTGGAGACTCCTGATCGGCATTACTACCATGTATGTGACACAAACCATATCAATGTATTCATTAACAGTGTGTTAAAAAAGGAACATAAAAATCTTGAACCAATTTGACTTTAAAATTGTAATTCGTATATTATACAGCTTGCCTTTTTCACGACCAGAAAAGTGGAACCTCTTGACGAACTAACATGGGTAAGTAGATATTGCCAATATTGATATTTGCCAAAATGCTTCAAAACTTTTGTGTTTTAGATGTGTATTTTTTTAGTTCGCGTGTGCACTTTTTTCTCTCCAAGAAAGAAATAAGTGCATCCTTGAAAAAGGAATAACTGCACTTTTTTCTCTCTGCATATTTTTCTATCTCAAAAAAGGGTGCATTGTCTATGTAGTACTTGTTTCAATACAAGTTGACTAATGAGAGAATAGCTTGTCAAAACTTTCATATTATTGTTTATGTAAATATGTTGATATAACTTTACTGTAATTAGCTTTTCAATTACCTTACATGGTTTAGAAGTTGTTGTCATCACTAACTAAAAGACACAAGGACAAAATACTGCTGTCTTTCCCTTTCTCCAGCTATAGACATATTTTTACTGTTGTTTGGTAATGAACATCTCAAAGTTGTGTTAGGATGTTGTATCTTGAGAATATCAGCTTATCCTGCAGCAAAATTGCTTGCAATAAAAGAGCAGCCATAGATACGAAACAGTCATGAGGTCAAGTTTTTTGTATGCAGTGCAATGTGCAACATGTTAATGAAGCAACTCACATGTTTAGCTTGCTTGACACTAGTAATAGGTATCATATGATGCCTTGGCGTCTTTTGTGTGAATTTTCTTTTTGGAACTTGGAAATTTTATTATATTACTTAAGAACAAAAATCTAAGATGCAAATTTATATCAATTTCAATTTAAGAAGATTGATTCTCTTTGAGAATATATTAAACCTACCTATTTTAGATGATTTACCTTGTTCTTCTGGTGCTTTAACATACTATGCTAGTGCATTGCGACCTTGCTCAGGGAATGTATGTGTCTGATGCTGTCTTTAAAGTAGGTAGGTTTAACTACTAAAGGAACTTTACTTGAGAAGGAACTACTAAGAGGAATTGTTACTTATTCCATCTGTCCAACATTTTCTTATTGATGACCCAAATAGCATCGTTTTGGGAAAATGCTGAAGCTGACCTCTATTGCTCACATTTAAATTTACAAGTTTAATTTTTCTATTGCATGTTGCACTTCACAATATACCTTGATGAGCTGGATATCTTCACAATTATAGGCCTCTTGTTGTTTTATGCTTCCAGTTTTGCAAATCATCATATTCAGCATGTTTTCGTTCATGTCCAAATGTGGCAATTGTAAAATCAGTTCCAGCATCCTGTTTTGCAAGTCATCATGTATGTGTGATGCTGTCTTTAAAACACAGGGTTCATGTGAATTTGGTTTTGTTGCAGGACTATGGAATTGATTTTGATGATCACGAGCATCCAATCAAAGCATTTAAATGTAACTGTGGAAGCCGAGTTTGTCGGGATGTGAAGCGTTCAAGTACGTCTTTATTAAGAAAAAGTATTAAATCCCACGCATTCCTTTGGCATTTTAAGGGTGTCACTTTGTGAAATAAAAGAAAAAGAAAATGATAAATAAGAAACTGTATTTTAGCTACTTAGGATCCATATGAGTGGAAAGTCCACATGATATTTCCGTATTAGTTCATTTGTATTCGTGGATTATAGTTTTACAATTTAACAAATGAGTTATGATAAATATTAATATAAGGGGCCTTTTTTTCTAGATATTGTAGTAATGTCGCATTATACTTTTATCCTAAATTATTTTCCTATGCCATTCCATCTTCCTTTTATCTTCTAAAACAAAAAAATCTCAATATATCATTTTCTTTTGTATTAGAAGCAAGTTAAAAGACCTACTACAAGTAGTATGTAAAAAAAACTCTTTGTAGCTGTGAAAATAAGATCCTTAGGTATTCATGGGTTTCGAACCTAATCTATAGGATGGAATTTGATCATTCAGTTATTCTATCAAGGGTTGATTCGTTGACATAATAATTTAATATATTGCATTATTATTTTCATTGGCAATCAATCTTCCACATTGTAAAACATTATTCTACTGCAGGAAAGAAATCAAGATGAACGAAGTTTCCAAAGAAAGTATTCTCATCTGATTGCTGTTTGATTTTTTGAAGGTAAAGTATAGAATTTGATTCTGGATGACCTATTCTTTTTGCTATTAACTCTTGTTCATGCCACTTTTGTGTAATTCTTTAGTGTAGCATAGGACATGAAATTGTGCCCTTGTGCAAATCTGATAATATCAGAAGTAAGAAGCACCAAATTTGCTGACTTCTGCAGAAACTGACATCACAGTTATTACAGAATTATGATAATTAGTTTTGTTACATGGTAATCCAACAAAATGCAAACAGTATTTCCTTTATTGTACATGGAGATGTATTGATCAGCTCGAAAAGCTTTTCTTTTTATTTACTCTTCACCTTTTTTATCCTGAGTCACAAGTGGAGACGAAATATCATCTACAGTAAGATTACTAGTTTGTGGTTGAATCTCAATAGGACACGAATTTAAAAATGCAGTGTTTGGAGAATTTACTGTTCTTTTGTTGAATTCGATTGATTTTAGTATCATAAAAAGAATTACCAGCAGTGTTCTTCGCAATTGTTAAACACCATTGGCAAGAACGATATAATTAATGATTGTGATAAATTGTAATATCACATTCCTGAGTGGAATGTTCAGTAGCGATGAAGAACTTTCTGTTCTATTCTTAAATTAAAATATAAAACTTATCATTTCGTCTGGTGGATGACTTCACATCTTGTTTATTTTACAACTGTAAAAAGTAGGTGTATTTCCATATAACATTGCAAATACATCAAACAAGTAAATTAAAAGATCTGAACCAAACAAAGTCATTTTAAAAATCTAAATTCTCATCAAAAGGTTAATTTAAAAGGAAAAAATGGATGCTCCTAGGTTTCTATAAAACATTTCATAAGAG
Organism: Pontederia paniculata; assembly: GCA_001647135.1. NCBI lineage: Eukaryota > Viridiplantae > Streptophyta > Magnoliopsida > Commelinales > Pontederiaceae > Pontederia > Pontederia paniculata. The sequence continues at coordinate 27,958 of LTAE01001287.1, read as the reverse complement.
ATAAAGCTAGTAAAAAAAGGACTTAAACTAATGTATAGCGAATAATAATTTCAACCATCAACTTAGCATGATTACTTTATTAAATTTGATAATTGTGACATTATCAATGGCAACACACATTTTCCCACTTGTATGAAGGTACATCACTAATAATTGATTGGTCTAACAGAACTAAATTGCATTTGGAAACCGTCATTGTTGAAAATTTAGCGATCATACGCTGCAGTCCCTATTTTTTTTTCCTGTATTTTTATACCATGGCAAGAACCAAGTGCAGCCAGAAACTGCAAAAATGCCATGAACATAACTGACATTTCAGGCACTAACACACCATCCATTCCGGCAGACATTCAAGAAGCACTAAATGCTCATTGTGGTTGTGGCATGCAAAGAAAATGCTCCTGAGATTTGGAGTGCGATTAATAGTTTGATTTCAACTTTCGTAAATTCGTTATTTGAGTCAAGTGGCAATTACATGGCATATGCCATTTTATCCAACTTTAAAAAAATATTAATTTTATTTTAATTAATAATTTATATTTCTAAAAATAGTTTATGTAAAATACAATTTTCCAAGTTACAGTTTTGGTGATTTTTAGCAACAAAATATTTAAAATTGCTACTTTTTAAAAGAATGATGTGGCATAGAATAAAATGACAGTTATCTATATAAACATCTTCAAGTGGTAAATTACACAATTATCAATTCACCAAAGCAGAGAAGAAAATCAGAGAGTTATTTAAAATAACATCAGAAATAGACAATAAGATGAGGGGTGACATCATCAAGATCAAGAAATAATGTTCTGAAAATACCAAAAATTAATTGAACTCAATTGACATTCCAAAAATTCTACTTCAAAACCGCAAGTCTTAACTTTCCTAGGAAACACAAGGATTATGGGAACAGAAGAGGCCTAACAGATCTGTTTTGATAACAAGCAGAAGATCCCCCATCATACAATGGCATTGGCAGCACTGGCAATCCTAGGCCACAAGTCAGCACACTCCTTCCCAATGGGACCAGTGATGGCAGAACCTGAGGTATCACAACAAATTAATCACTACTTGGCATAATGCCAGTTAAAACTTAAACTACAGAAACAAAATGTTGAAATAGACAAGCAAATAAATTAAAATCCATTTGCACCTTTCATTTCTCCTTTGGGGTTCACAATGACTCCAGCATTATCTACAAAAGAAATAAATTAATATCAATTACTGAATAAATCACCAAGAACAGGATAATTAAGGATTTGTACAAGAGAACAATTAAAAGACATGTTTCTTGAAACCATTATGTTTTTTCTGAGAAGTCTTCATTCATTATGTTACTACAGCTTTTATGTCTTGTTAACACTTTACAAGTATAATATATAACCTTTTTTAGTATAATAGACAATCTTAGATGCAAAATTTAATGCAATACAGCATGGAATCCGAGACAGATCTCCAACAAGGAAAACTTCCAAACAAATAAACACAAAAACATAAGAAATAATCTACAAAAGCATAAGAAATAATCTACAAAGTTAGAGAGTTCAAGTAGAAGAAAATTTTCACTCAACAATTCATTACTAGACAATATAACCTCAGAAAGATTATTTCTAATCAATTTTGAAATATCCTTAGATTCATGTAGATTCATCTTCAAAGATTCATGTCTTTGGAATTCATCGTAAATTTAGGCATTCTTTGTCGTTCCAACTTGAATAAAGTTTTTGATAGGGAAAATCCTCAGATCACTAGCACTCATACAAATATCTCTAGATTGGGAAGATGTCACAAAGTAATCTACAAAAACTGTTTGATTCAGAAAATTTTAACAGAACTTGTACCACAAAAAGCTCATCAATTAAGACCACTTCTGTGTAGCAAAACAAGTGCCCAACAGAACCAGAAATTTGCCTACAGCATTGGAAGCATGACATTACAGGATATCCAACTTAACAAAATGTGATGGAAGATATGTCTCATTGCCATTCCCATTAAGATGGAGGAACTTGAAGAAGAACCGTCAACATAAAAAAGCTTCAAGTTTAACATAAACTCAGGAATATACAAAAATGAACTGTTAGCTCCAAAGAAGGTGAAGGAGGCTTTTACCTAGGAAAAACAACATCCAAATGGCATATTTTTATGTCAACCAAAGAATCCACCCAACATAAACTGTGTGTTTTCTAAAGACCAGTAGGCTGTAGGACTTGGAGTGTAAAATGAAATATGAAAGGAAATGTCATGCTTAATAATCAAATTATGTTCATGAGGGACACCTCAATGAGAATTTACGATGCAGAGAAACAGACTGAGACAACGTTACATTAGACTCATGCTTTCACCAAGTTAAATAATTCATTTACCGTAGTTTAGCAACATATATGCATCTTAGTAAATCGCATATCAATCCAAATTGTATAAATTGTATGCGTTCAAGCAACATGACGACTGGATGTGAAAGCACAATAAACAACAAAAGAAGATGATACCTTCGAAGTACATGTAGACACCATCCTTTCGGCGCCAAGGCTTCCTCTGCCTGACAATGACCGCAGGCATGACCTTCTTCCTCAGATCAGGCTTTCCCTTCTTAACTGTGGCCATAACCATATCCCCGACGCAGGCGGAAGGAAGCCTGTTCAACCTACCCTTGATCCCCTTGACGGAAATAATGTAGAGATTCTTTGCGCCAGTGTTATCGGCGCAGTTAACAGTTGCCGCCACCGGCAGACCCAGCGACATCCGGAACTTGTTTCCGGCCGATCCTCCCCGTCCTACAAGCCACCAAAAGCAACAACAATCACCAATAGCTTGTGCAGAAACAATAAGAAACATCGAATCAAAAGGAAAAATTCAATCTTTAAACCTGTAAGCACAATGAAACGTTGAAAGTATGCAAGGACAATACAAAAGCAAGCATTTTTCTGCTACAGCTATGGGCAATGTGCTCAAAGGAAACTGAGGAATTCATCAAAACATGGATGAAAGAACATTTCGATCTTTCAGCTAGAAACATGAAATGTGATCCGATATAAACTAATTCATACATCGAATCGTCAAACAAAATTCCATATCCATAGCAGTACAAAAGGAAACGCAAAAGATCAAAGAAAAGAGGGAAAACGTAGAGGAAATAAACGATCTTTTACCTCGCTTCGACATCTTCGAAACCAGAAGAAACACGCAACGATGAGAAGCCAAAGGGGTTAAACCGCGAGGGAGGCGCGAATTTATACGAGCAACTTTATTAGGGTTTTGGCTTGTGAGTGTGTGACCTGAATTACTATTTTGTCCCTTCAGTAGCTTGGGCTTCGTTGAGGCAAGTGGATTATAAAGTAGTGTGCGGCCCATTTAGTAATTGGGTTGGGCTCCACATCATGTTGACCCATTTTACCCTTTGTTGGCCCGAAAAGACCTTTTCATAGAATTCAAATTTTAACGCATAATTTGGCAATAGAATACAATGAAATAGAGATAAAAACATAACTATATTTTTCAGAATAGAACTAAATGAGTACCAAAAATAAAATAAAATATTAAACTATTGAAATAATGTCCTAATGTTGGAGTGAAATTGGGAACACTCATGCTCTTCATACTTGATGGTTCTGCACAATTGTTTATGCCAACAAAAAAGGATAATTATGATGTTAAATTCTTTATTCTTTTTTTCAGCCAAACAGTTAGCGGAATAAGAGTTTCTTTTATATTTAAAACATATCTTTTTCATCTAAATGGAGAAAATAATACCAAATGAAGAATACTATGTTCTTCAAGAACATCATTATTCTATATTCTTATAATTTATATTTCGTAGACCTATGACATATGAATGGGAACATGCTCAACAAAGTCAGATTCTTGCGTCAGTTTAAGCCTTTTACAAATACCATGGGCTCTTTTAAAGGGACCAAGGTTTCAAGATGCTCAACAGATGGCCACCGAAAGCAATATTCCACTACATGATCTTAATGTTCCACAACATGTTCTTAAAGAGATAGAGACACTCGAAATATTTAACACTTCCTCAATTCTTCTTGGATCATAGTTAAAGACTTATCGATGTTCAGGACTAATCTGTTTCGCTCTCGAAACAATAAACTCTTGCCAAATTGATGACTCACGAAATCGAACTTAAAGTTACTAACTTTCCGTGCCTTTCAACTCAAATCCGCTAACTATGAGCCAGTTCTTCACTGATCAAACTTCCTCATGTCTGATCCAATTGGAATTTGCACAAAAAAGTGGAAAAAGAATACAATTCTACTGATGACAACCAATCTTTGGTTTGATGGTCATGAAATAAAGAAAGAGTCTTGGCAAAAAAAACTACTGTGATTGGTCCCTGATCCAAAATGACAGGGCTATGAGTAGGCACTCTGATTTTGCTACCTTTGAACTGGCTATAAATGAGCAGTCAGGAAATGGCATCATTGAGAAGTGAAGGCAACTAAGGACAGGGAGCATGAGGAAGATATATGCCATGAGTTGGGCAAAAGGATCTGGTGGTGGAGAAGTTAATGAGGTGAGCCTTGTTAAGGTTCAGGCAAGTGTGGAATCAGCATGTTGGAGGCGGTCCAAGTACCTCAGGCAAGTCTTGTCCAAGCTCAGGCTGCAATTGAGGAGCCTGGTTAAGCCTTCAAGATCGAACTCAGCAAGGTTTTCATATGATCCATACAGTTATTCTCAGAACTTTGATGATGGACTCATGCAAGATCATCTCAAGCCATGCAAAATCCTGCGGAAAATGGCATATGCTTCTTAGGTGCAAATTTGCTGACAGTAGATTATAACTAGATTACTACTACTGATAAGAGTACCAGATGTCAATTAGCCACTCTTATTTGTAATGTGGCAGAAGTAGTATAATATGATATATTATGGTTTAATAGGAAACTCCATAGATGAAGTTTTCATACCATATGAGTTCTGAAAGTTTTGGAAGATTAGATCATAAACAAAAAGGAGGTACTTTCTTTATAGAATTCAGGAAATGACAATGTTCTTGATCTGAATCTGAACAAAATTGCTAGGATTATGAATGTCATTGCAGAAAAAGTTAAGATCCATTCACCCAAAGTACAGGCTTCTCCGAGGACATTTGAGCCTTCCCCTGACCAAAGGTTTTAAAGACTAACTGATATCAATGGTTCATGGGTTCATATTTTCCATTACAGACATGTAGATATATGCATCTCCAATCAATTTGTGCAACATGAGTAAGCACTAAATCTGCATGCATCTACAACTAAAATTTTCTGAACAAGTACAAAGTGATCTTAAGCTCTAGTAAACAGCTTCCTAGTATGGGCTATTGGTTACCTGAGCCAATTTTTTTCAGATCTTATTGGTGATTTCATCAGTCGAACTGATCAGACATCATACATGGGATCCTTGATGTAGCACTGCCATTGACATTGTAATTTGGTTAAGCTGTTGCATTTTTCAAGGTAATAATATTTTCTTATTTACATAATGTATATAGGAGATGTACAGTCACACTGCTGTTTCTTCTACTTTATTTTCAGATGTGCTGTCAAACAAAAAGTCAAAGAAATCACATCCACTTTTAGCTCGTAAGAAAACTAAAATGTGATATAAATTCTGGAGGAGGTCTAAAAATGTGAATATATTTAAGGGCAAGAGTTCCAAAACCTGAATCCATGTTCTTAGGATCTCGAGCTTCAACAGTTGGGAGAAAAATTACCTATGATCTGGATCTCTGCATGTCCATTGTATACCTGATTAGTCCACTGTTGGCCCAGGTGACACACACAACACAGAGAAGAAAAAGAGAGAACCAACAAAGAAAAAACAGTTGAAGAACTCACAAGAGGAGAGTTTAAATTTATTGAGCAGCCAAGTCATATTTATAGCACAGGAGTTTAACTTTGAGTAGAGGATAGAAACTAATCCTAATCCAACTTAATCTAATCTCCTAATACAATTATTCTCCAAGTAATATTATACTTAGACTTCTCTTAATCTTGACTTTACTTCAAAGCTTGAGACTAACTTGCCACCTCGTTCGGTCTTCGGCTGGAGGGAGAACTACTACGGTCCTTTGAGTAGTTGGTGTATTTCGGTGACCTCTCGCTGAGGTTGCACACCTTCAACCCCCTCGCCTTAGAATTTTGTTGTGCTCCTTCTTCCGGAGCTAGGTCGGATCGGTCTCGATGTTTGCGTACCGCGAGCCACCGCCTAGCTGCCCTCCTAACGTGCGCGTTATCTATGCACCCCGCGTAGTCCTCGTCATCCACTGGTTGATCATCGACAACACCTTCAATGAACTCAACCACCCACAGGTAGACCCTCTTGACAAGTGTCATGTTATGT
>LTAE01001287.1:15000-21512 GCA_001647135.1 Pontederia paniculata | reverse complement strand
TATATATATATATATAGCGTGTCAAATGGACTGTGTCAACTTGACGCAGGTCGTGTTTGCTTGGGTTATCGAAACCCTAGCGCGAACCATGTCGATATCCGACGTGGGGCGTGTTTTGCCTCATGAACGACGGGTTGAAATAATTGGAATTGATTTTAATGATTGCTCGACTTAATTGGCTGACTTCTTAAGGCTACTGTAATGATCTAGGGTTTTTTTAAGATAACCTAAAAGTGAGCATACTACTTAATCTGGTAATAAATTTTAAAAAGTTATTAATAATTATGATTAAATTTATGTATGAAGAGGAGGGCCTCAACGGACAATTTAGGGATTCATTCCCTTCTATTAAGGGATTATCCCTCCTAAGATAATTGTGTTCTTTCATGAATAATTGATGCATGCTCTATGGCCTAGCTAATCATCCTAGTGTCATGATAATCTGAATATTTCGTGCTCTGTTAAAGGCTCACTACTTATTGTAATGTTTGACAACTTAATAAATAGAAAAGGACAAATAGGTCCTGACTTAAGATTGAGATTCAACATACTGGAAATGTACATCATGGATATTAGATGTAACTGATGTTATAGCCACTGTTGACATTAAATAGAAAAAATAATAAAGTAAGGAGTCAATGGTCATGAATATACTGAACTCTAAAACTATTGTGCTTCATATGGTGCAACTGATGTTCTGGTCATTCCTAGATTAAAGTCACATAAGAAAAGGAAGCTACAAATTAAAAAAAGGAAACTATAAAGTTATTGTTTATCATGATGAATTATTGATATAACATATATGTTTATATTATTTGGATATATATTTTTTCTATTGATTACTACTATTATAGATTGAAGAGAATCGTATCCTCTACTTTTAACCCTGCAAGCGATAAAAAATAATGAATATATGATGACATTGATGATGTAGGTGTTCATGACTTGGTGGCTTGCATATGATAGGAGTTTAGCTCGTGTCTGATTGGTCTTCTAATAGAGTTTGCTGAACTCTTAGTAGTTATATTTTTTATCATTGTACGATGAAATAGAATATTTTATTTGGCTAGACTTATTTTTTAAAATATTATTTTAAATTTATTGCTTCTGCATTATGTGTCCTTTATGTTAACTAGTTAAAAGGTCAAATGTTAAGTCGAAGAAAAATGTCATAACATCTACAATGGAGCATTTTGTCATGTGACAGAGTGTGCTTTTGGAGGCATTACAATAAGCCATTAGGACACTAAGAATTGAATCTAATAATGGCTGAAGATTTTATGATGGCCAAAATTATGAACTAAACATTTCATTCCATATGTAATGATTAGTAGTTGGTTTGTTATCAGAATTTGTTGTTGGCATTAAATTTAGTTGACGATAATGAATCTACAACACATTTTTGTGCTACATATATGCAATACAGATCTAGACCATTAAATCTATTTATATATAACTAAATAAAAATATCAAGTCAAATCTAAAGGATAAAAGTAATGTTGCATGCAACACATTTTTATGATGCATATACATTTTATCCAATTTAGTTTATCTTTGTTTTTTGCCAGTGGAATAAAGCATGTTGATACTTTCAACGATTGGATTCGGATCTTGAATATGAATATATCAATGGTTTGATCGAGCTACTCAACAGAGAAAATTATAAGTTACTATTGAATTCGAAATGATAAAATGTGGATTGTTATTGGTGTGATTGTTAATAGTAATATTACATATCTTGAAATGAGTTGTATAAATACTTTATACATCTTTATCTTTTATTTTATATCTTTTGAAATGAGTGAAAAGTTGAATTCTTGTTCATTAGTTTTGAAGGAGTACCAAGAATTTGTCAGCTACATGTTAACTAAATTGGATGTCTAGAGATGCAGGTAGCATGGAATCATAATTGTGCTGACAATTTTTTTTGTATATAAAGCATGGAGGAATGTGCATGCAACTTCTTTATTTCATCCAATGCACTAAGAGGGTCAAATGTGTATTTAAGTCAGGATCATGTGACACATAAATTAGGTCTTCTACTTCTCAAAGCTCAATATTTTATTTCTATACTTTTCATAAGATTGTTGATGTTGGTGGCACAAAATAATCCAAGAATTGACTCTGATCCAAAGATTCTCTTAAAGATGATAAAGATTTTTTTCACAAACAAGACGAGAGCAATTTGGTGAAGATTGTTCAACTTTTGTATATGCAACAAAAGCATTGGTATACTATATAGTGTCATAGTGACACACACAAAGAAAGGCAAAAAAAAAAAATAATAACCAAGTTGGTTGGCACAGATGGTTAGCGGGTCTGTGCCCCGGGTTGAGGGACCGGGAGCTAGTAGCCCCGAGTTCGAGCCCCGGAGTCACCAATTTGGCCAGGATTTACCGTGCCGCTCCCGTCCGAACACCGGATTAGTCGGGTGCTAGTAGCCCTGGACACCGGTGGGGTTTACCCAAAGAAAAGAAAGGCAAAAAAGAAATGATTGTCATTTGATCTAGTAGCAGCATGCATCACATGTCATTGTAGTATCAAAAGACAAGAGAATAACACTCACGAACTAATGTCGTTGCACAAAGTTCCAAACACTAAAAACTTCTCAAAGGCAATTGTATTACATTATAACTCGCTCTTGCAATTACAAAAACTTCTTTGACCTACAAGTTTGGCAACATATCGATGTGTTCATTTCATATTTAGGCAATATTTTTTTTTCAAAGCTCATCCTCTTAGCTAAGTGTTTTTAGCCTACATCTGGAATAGCCACATACAACAAAAATTAGATAAAAAGTACTTTAAAAAAGAGATAAAATCCATAACTATGTGATCATCCTAGATTGTAAATTGTGATTGTATAAAAAATAAAGCACAATATTAAACACAGTAGATATCGTCTACCAGCATACTTCAACGATTAACAACATATTCTTGGGCATATTTAACAAATTATTTTGCTTTGCAAAAGAGAATGAAACAAATACAAATTTATTATTCTCATTTAAAACAAAGAATAAGCACCTTAATTAACTAATTGCATCATAACACATATATTTTTGAGGTTTTCTATTTACAATTTCAACAATCCTTCAAGAATTTATTTCACTTATTTTTATGTACCCTATACAAATGGAAAATATTTAAATCATCACATTTGAAGCCTCGTAGATTTAACTTTTGAGTTTTTGTTCTCAATTATAATTCAAAGATGATCATACTTTTTTACAAGACACTAAATGATCCATGAGGATCTTATACAAAAAAGGTAAAAGGTAATTTATTTTAATGGATGATCTAAATCTAATTAACATTATTTGATCATCATCATAAGTTGCATGTGCATATTTTATATTCAATTTGCTTTTTTAACTTTTTTGTGCCTCAAACAAAGCAAATATCCTCTAATCTCATGTTGATGCAGAGGCACCACAAACCCCTGAACAAATCTCCCCTATAAAAATATCATGTCAAATTTTATATTTATATTATTCTCGAATATACATTAAAACTCATTAGCCGACCCCACCTAGTGGAATAAGGCTTTGTTGTTGTTGTTGTTGTTGTTGTTGTTGTTGTTATACATTAAACTCATCTATATATGGGCAAAATTGATTATGGGAATTAAGAAAACATATTGTGAAAGAGTACAAGAACTAAGTGAGGAAAAAGAAGAAAAAGGCACAGAACCGAAGAAAAAGACCGATCACGAGGGAAGAAGAAAGAGCAAAAACTAAGAGACAATCACATTCTAGAGAGAATAAAAGAGAGACAAGATGGTTTTTCATGTGAGTGAGAGAAAAGAAGGTTGAACCACTGAAACAACGGACCATTTAAATCAAATAACCAGGTTGAAAACTTGTCTGTGAACTGATCTTTTTATGGAGTAGTTCCAACCGTGAACTAAAAAACTTTTGATTGTATGCTCTAGATGAAGAGATCGTAGGGTGGATAGGAAAATAGTGTTCGCACCCTAGTATTCATATTAAGTATCAAATGCTTTGTAGGGATTTTGAGCACATCTTAGTCATTGATAAGTCATAATTTTTGTGTCAAATTTATGATCCACTGTTGAATATGCATTGGATGACTAAGATATGCTTAACATGCCTATAAAGCACATGATACTTAGTAGGTACATTAAACTCATCTCTATATTGAATATCGATATGTCTATATTCAATATAAATATATATTGAATTTTATATAGATATATAATAAATAAATCTTAAAGAATATGAAATGTTTATATATTAAAATAAAAATTGTTATAGAATATGAAAAGTTCATTGAATGACAATTAATGACTCTAATATGTATTAACAGAAATATTTTACTCTAATTAATTGGAGAGAGAAAAAAATTAAAATTTGAAAAGAAGAAGAAAAAATCGATAGGGTGAATTATGAAAAAGAGAGCTTCTTGAAAATTGTGTGATGCACAACCTTTAGTTATATATAGATTCCATTTAGCTGAAGAGATTGGTGCTAACCATTTTATGTTCTCTTGATGTTGCTTTGTGTAGTTAATGTGAATTTGATGAAAACATTAATTAACTCTGCAATGTGATTTTTTTATGGGGAACCATCCTTGCTTAAACTCCTAACCAATCTGCTGCACTAAGATATCATAAATGCATACAAGTTTAGTCATGTTCATGCAAGAGAGGAATTCATAGAGCATTGGAAATATAAAATGATATTGTTTAGGAAACTACAACTCAACTAGAACTGTTGCATGCTGACATAAAACATGGCAGAAGTCTGAACTACTCTTTTGATATATAATTAAAGAGCACAAATTAATTGATTGTTTAACATCGTCTCAACCCTTCAAAAGAGAGCAAGAAGCCAAGTATACTATATATACAGACTGTAATCCTCATGCAGTTCAAGAGAAGACCTGCATAAAATTTCATAGAGATAAAGCAGACGCCCCCTCTTGTTGCTACCCAGAGAACAAAAGGAGAGCAGTTCATGCATGCAAGTCTCATGCGAGAAATCCAAGCTTCTCCCCGTTCTTCTTGGCCAGTCGGATCAAACCTTGCCTCTGCTTGTTGTCTGCCCCTATCGTCTTGCAGAACTCATTGATCACCTGGAAATGGCCGGAGAGCGATGCAATCTTTAGATTAAATTGACTAGTTTTGACAGCTTTAATTTGCTGCATACCTGGGAATGGAGGGCGATGGCCTTCCCTCTCAGCTGGTTGAACTGCTTCTTTCCGACGATGTTGCGGGTGATGACGACCAGCGGCGCGAAGATGCCTTTGCCTTCGTTGACGTTGCCCATCCGAGGGGACGACCGCCGGGGTCTGCAGGAGACTCGCGCCGGGACGACGACGGTCGCGAGCAGCGTCGCTCGGTCTTCACCGCCGGCGAACGACGAAGAGCAGCTACCATGGAGGGCTTTGAGGCCTGTGGCTGCTGACAGAGAGACAGCCATGGGCGAAGAGGAGGAGAGAGAGAGGAGAGCTGTCGACGCTGCTGCTGCAGTACAAGTAGGAGTTGCACAGGAGAGCAAACAAAAGAAGAGGTCGCGAAGAGACCATGGAGGCGTGAAGGACTTTGGCCACACGTTGGAGATCCTGATGGATGCAATTGGCTATTGGTGGTCAGCGTTGGCTCCGGTTATTTGAATAAATCACGGCCCTATATTTTCTTTCCAATTGCAATCATAGTCGTTAATTTGTATCACTTGAAAATATATTCAATTAAGGTGCTAATAAGTTACACCGTATTATTATCTTATCAATTATTAATTTTAGAATTTTAAATCTATAATATACGAAGAAAAAAATTTAAGCTTATGAGTGACAAGATAAATAATATGATATTACTTACTTAAATAGATATCACAAACATTATTTTTCTAAAAAAATAAATGAAAAAACTCGAATTTAAGACATGTTCCAATAAAAAAAAAATCCTTCTATCTCGATTTCGGTAATAAATTTTGACTATATATTATCTAAGAAAGTTTAGTTGTGGAAATTGAGAAACATTGCTTTACATCCTAATTTTTTATATGTATTACCCATCTTTATGTTTTCTCACTGTGTAATATAATTAATCATTTTTTTAAAAGAAATAAGAAGAAAATGACAGGGAGAGGCAAAAAAAAATTATGACAAATTCTTCTTCATTCTTTTTTTTTCGTTGTAATTATTATCCAATTTAACTATTTGGGATCTTAATTTGTTTTAGATGTATAATACCAAAAAAAATTGTAACAAAAAAAGTGAATATTGTAAAATTGTAACCACATTTGTATTTTTTTTTCTTACCGTTTTTAATTTAATTGATAATATTTCAGTCCCACGCGAATTGGACCTGCTAAATTTACGGCCGAGTAGTAATAGCCCAACTAGTAACGTATCAAATCTCCCTCATTGAAACTTTACCATTATGCCCCCTCTTCTCCGTTCTATTTTGCCTGGCCGGTCTGCCGTGCTCTTCCAATCGCCGGCCTCGTAAAGTAAGTTGTTCACTAGACTAATTCGGTATTCGGACG
>LTAE01001287.1:0-10000 GCA_001647135.1 Pontederia paniculata | reverse complement strand
TAATTAAAAAAAACATTTTTTATATACAGTTTAATGAGAATTTTTAATAAAGCATATATATATATATATATATGAAAAAGTGAAGGTATATTCTACTTAATTAGATAATATTATATTACCTAATTTTCTAATGATAAAATATGAAATTTACAATAAATATTAAATTTTATTTATTTTAATTTTTTTTTACATTCAACATAAATTTAATTAGATAACATGATGTTACTTAAATAAAAAACACATACATTGAATCATATACATATATATAATCTAAACTCATTAATATCTAAAATTATTACTTATTCGGTATTAAATATCTATCCATATCCCAGAATATTATTTGTTTATATATCTAAAACTTGCAAAAAAGAAAGAAAAAAGAAAACAAAAACCTACCCAAAAAGATGCCTACAAAAGTTTGTTAATCTACAGTTTGTAGAATGTTCTTATAAAATTACAATTACCGTGTAGACAAATAACCGCACAGTTCAATTATATTCGAAAAAAAATAACTGCACCACCACATCACGTCGCTGGCATTTTACTCCCTTTCTTTTCGCGCGTTTTGCGATCCCTCGTCTTCTTCCTCCCCCTTCGCTCCCTCTCCTTCCATTCTTCGCGCTTGCAGGGAGAGCTCCCATCACCTCCTCCTCCTCCTCCTCCTCCTCCTCTGTGCGCCCTCAAGGGGGGAGCGAAGCGGCGCAGCCGAGGGACGTCGGCGGCGGGATGATCCGCCGGCGACGCCACTCCGCCGGGAGCTCGTCGTTCCTAGATGACGCCGGCGAGGGGCTCGCCGGCGTCGGAAGCGGAGGGGAGCTGGAGTGGCCCTTCGGTCACCTCGACACCCTCGACCGCGACGAGATCCGCGAGTCCGCCTACGAGATCTTCTTCACCTCCTGCCGCGCCTCCCCCGGCTTCGCCTCCTCCTCCTCTTCCGCGTCCTCCTCCCCCGCAGCCGCCGCCGCCGCCAATGCCGCTGCGTCCTCCCGTTCCCCCCTCCCTTACTACCACCACGACTCCGCCTCCTCCTCCGGCGACCTGCCCCCAAAGGGCTCCGGGGCCGGCACCGGCATGATGGTCGTGAACAGCCGGGTGAAGCGTGCGCTCGGTCTGCGGACGCGCCGGGCGCCGACCCTGCGCGCCATGAGCCACCTCGGGTCCTCGCCGCTGGTGCCCGCGGCCGGTGGCGGGGGAGGAGGATTGGCGGCGAAGGCGAGGCGGCCGATGACCTCGGCGGAGATAATGCGGCAGCAAATGGGCGTGACCGAACAAAGTGACAACCGCCTCCGCAAAACCCTCACGCGCAGCCTCGTCGGCCAGGTTCGTCGTCTCCTCTTCCATTTGTGCACAGAACTGTAGAGCCTATCGATGAATAGCATAAAAATCTTATCTTTGATTAGATGAGCAAAAGAGTGGAGACGATCGTGCTGCCATTGGAGCTCCTGCGACAACTGAAACCTTCCGAGTTCGGAGACGTGAACGAGTACCACCAATGGCAACGGCGGCAGCTCAAGATCCTGGAAGTAGGCCTCCTCCTCCACCCTTTGGTGCCGCTGGAGCGGCTCAACTCCGCGGGACTACGTTTCAGCGACATCATGCGCGCCAGCGAGCACAAGCCCATCGACACCACCAAGAACTCCGAGGGCATGCGGGCGCTCTCGAACTGCATCATGGCGCTGGCGTGGCGCAGCCACTCCGGGGCTCCGATCGACATGTGCCACTGGGCCGACGGCTACCCGCTCAACATACACCTCTACCTCGCCCTCCTCCAGGCCATCTTCGACCTCCGGGACGAGACGATTGTGCTGGACGAGGTGGACGAGCTCCTCGAACTCATGAAGCGGACATGGAACATCCTCGGCATCAACAGGATGGTGCACAACGTGTGCTTCGCTTGGGTTCTGTTCGAACAGTACGTGACCACAGGGCAAGTGGAGCCTGATCTGATCAGCGCGACGCTGGTTATGCTGGTGGAGGTGGCCAACGACGCCAAGCGGCCGGACAGGGAACCGGGCTACGTGCGGGTCCTGTCCGCGGCGCTGGCGGCGATGCAGGGCTGGGCGGAGAAGAAGCTGTTGGATTACCATGAGTGGTTCAACAAGGGCTCCATGGGGGCGATGGAGAACATCCTCTGCTTGGCTCTGTCAGTGTCCAAGATAACTATCGAAGACCTCACAAGCAATGGCAATGTCGGAATGCTGCTCATGCGCGAGAACAATGTTCCGAGCACCTTTTCATCTCAGAGCCGCGTCGATCACTACATAAGATCCTCTATGAAGAGTGTCTTCACAAAGGTCAGTGATATCTATGAAGAGTTGATGTTAATGCCATGTCCATCTGCTAAATTTCTTAATGTTGCAGGCGCTTGAGAATGGCAATGGCAAAGTAGATAGCATGGTTGTGGAAGTAGACGAGGACCCCTGCGACACCTTGCTGCACCTGGCCAAGGAGGCAGAGAACATGGCACTTATAGAGAGGGAAACCTACAGCTCCGTGCTGAAGAGATGGCATCCAGTTCCGACGGCCATCGCGGCGATGACCCTCCACGGCTGCTTCGGCGCCGTGCTGAAGCAGTACACAACGAGGATTTCGAGCCTGACCAATGAGCTAGTCAGAGTCCTGCAAACTGCAGGGAAGCTGGAGAAGGTCCTTGTTCAGATTGTTGTGGATGATTCATCTGACTGTGAACATGTTGGCAAGTCCATCATCAAGGAAATTACTCCCTACGATGTGGATTCCATCATTCTGAACCTGATGAAGAATTGGATAAGTGAGAGGCTGAGAGCAGGGAGGGAGTGCCTGAACAGGGCCAAGGAGACTGAGGTGAGTTCATTCTAAAGTTGATATGATCAATTCTGTGATGCATCACATTGACACCTTTGTTCGCTGCTGCACAGAGTTGGAACCCCAAGTCCAAACAAGAGCCATACGCTCAGTCCGCCATGGACCTCATGAAGCTGGCCAAGTCGTCAGTGGATGAGTTTTTTGAGATCCAAGCAGGTGCAAGGGATGAAGTGGTTCAAGACCTTGCAGATGGATTGGATTCCCTGTTTCAGGACTACACTTCCTTTGTTGCATCTTGTGGTAAGATTCTTCTGAATCCATGTTGCATCGATCTTTACATGAACAATGAGTGCTTAACTTCTCATCCACCATCAAATCTTCTATAAGGTGCATTAATCTATAGAGAGTACATGAAAGAAGTAGATTTAAATTGTTCATATGATATATAAATTATATGCTCCTAAGCTTATAGCAAACTACACACATATGGTTGAGTAATCTATTTGCATGTTTATGTTTATATTAGGATCAAAGCAAATATATGTCCCTAAACTGCCGCCACTCACAAGGTGCAACCAGGACTCGAGGGTCCTCCAACTATGGAAGAAGGCAGCCACCCCATGCAAAGCCGGCATCGAACCGGGCCTGATACCGGTGCCGTGCAAGGCCGGCATCGATCGGACACTGCTGAAGCCGGTCCGCCGGCCTGGCGGCGCTGGGGACATCACACACCATCCTCGACCTACGGCCAGCCGCGGCACGCAGCGGCTCTACGTCCGCCTCAACACGTTGCATTACCTCCTCTCCATCCTCCACTCCATCGACAAGTCCCTCTCTTTCTTCTCCAAGACCGGCACGTCGCCCGCCCCCAGCATCGCCCGCCGGCGCATGGTTGCGCCCACTCACTTCGACCA
Organism: Pontederia paniculata; assembly: GCA_001647135.1. Classification (NCBI taxonomy): domain Eukaryota; kingdom Viridiplantae; phylum Streptophyta; class Magnoliopsida; order Commelinales; family Pontederiaceae; genus Pontederia; species Pontederia paniculata. Next base: position 6,302 of record LTAE01001287.1, on the reverse strand, counting down.
AGCCCGCTCCTCCATCAACTCATCCATCGTCCACGTCGCCGAGGTCGCCGCCTACCGCCTTATCTTCCACGACTCCTCGCAGTCCTTTTACGACACGCTGTACTTGGGCAGCGTGTCCGAGGCGCGCATCCGCCCCACCCTCCGGACGCTGAAGCAGAACCTGTCGCTGCTCTCGTCCCTGCTCACCGACCGCGCGCAGCCGCTGGCCGTGCGGGAGGTGATGAAAGCGTCCTTCGAGGCTTTCATGCTGGTGGTTCTGGCGGGGGGCAGCGGCCGGGCGTTCGCGAGGAGCGACCACGAGATGGTGGCGGAGGACTTCTCGACGCTAAAGCGCTTGTTCTGCAGCAGCGGCGAGGGACTCGTGTCGGAGGAGGTGGTGGAGAAGGAGGCGGCGGCAGTGGAGGGCGTGGTGTCGCTCATGGGCCTCCCGACTGAGAAGCTGGTGGAGGAGTTCAGCTTCGCGGCGTGCGAGGCCAGCGGGCTCGGGAGGTCGCTAGAGAGGGTGCCGATGCCGCCGGCGACGGGGAAGTGGCACCGGTCGGACCCGAACACGATGCTCAGAGTCCTGTGCCACCGGAACGACGATGCGGCCAACAGGTTCCTCAAGAGGACGTTCGACTTGCCCAAGAGGAAGTGAGCTAGAAACTCCATTAATGGATGGTGGTCAGTCCTTGGCCTTGAACAGCTTTAGATGTCAGTATGTGCACTTCATATACAGGCATAATTGTATAGGAGCATTGGAGCGCCATGAACGCAGTAGAGAGAGGAGGGAGGGAGGGTATAGGGATGGATTGGAAAGAGGAGAGAGGAGAGAGAGAGAGAAGAGTTTTTATCATTAATTTTGTTTGGACTGTTCTTTTTTTTTTCTTTTAATACATGTTTACAAAGTAGATTTTGTTACGCTACATAAGGATTAATTTCTTTTTACTGTTGCTTTTGTGAAAAAAAAACATGATCGTATGACATATTAAGACATGTACATGTGATCTTAACATTTTCCTTTGTATATAAATATATGTAAATATATATATAATATATATATTATATCACTACTAATTAATTATTAATTAGTGCATCGATCTATCAGTTACTCGTTCGATTAATGGACTTTTCAATTAGAAAGATTACGATTCGGAATATATGAAATTCTACTTCGATCTCTATTATGGGTTATTTGTAGTTATTAATATACGAGGAACGTCTTTTAAAATAATAAGGCATAAAAGATGTAGGTGAAATTACTACTTCAATAGTATTTTTTAAATTTTATTATGCTAGATTGCATGGAAAAACTATTAGTCTAAATTGTTTTTTAGGTATAGTAAAGAAAACAAAATAAAATAAAACATAAGAGATTGTGGGTTAAGGTTTGAAATTATTATAACTAGAGCCTTTGCAGGTCTATAATGAGAAAGGAGATTAATGGTGTTTGAAAAGTTATCAGCTTACAAGCGAGTTTGACTCATAAATTCACGGCAAAAGGAGTGAATTGATTTAAGAAAGCCGAGTGTAGATAAATTGATGGAATCTTATGCTCTTATTGTTTTGTACATAAACTTTGAGGTAAAACTAGTTGGTCCTTCTATTATGCATGAAGCAAAAAAAAAAAAATCGTTAGGAACATGAGTACATAAATATAAATTAAGTCTTCTGTTACAAGTTTAAACTATTAGAAAAGTAGAAAAAAAAGATAAAAAGATAACAGCCACACATGCAAATTTATAACTACAATTTCTAATAGCTTCGGAACCATGACCGTGTAGAAGTGGAAGTTTCAGGTACATATATCACACATGAAGCTGCAATCCATCCAGTCATCAATACTAAAGCATCAAACTGTCTCTTCACATGAATCACCCAAAAGAGGAAAAAAAAATCTCTTCAAATGGTAATGGCGACGTTGTACAATGTATATCCATGTCGCCAAACAAACTAAGATTAAAATCTATGGATCATCTCTGAAATGATGACAGTTTTTTTCGGATTCGTGCATATTTGGAATGTATATTTTCAGCAAATGTGTTCTTAATTCAGCGTTTCTTGATTTCAAAGGTGTAGTTGAGTTCCAAGTGGCATCTCATGTCATCATCTTCAAACTGCAAGGAAAAGTTCCTGATGAGAAACCGGGAGAAAATCAATGGAAGTTGATAAAGGAAAAAAGGCTGTTCGGACCAAATTACTAACAGAATTCACTCTAGTTAATCGGTATTGAGTTGATTTCTTTCACATAACAACATAAAAAGTTAATGAATTTCAGTGGATTTACTTGTTCAGAAAGAAGGCTCATTTATTAATTATTTCTGCACTATCCTTGCCTAGAAAAGACACCAACAATTCTACCCTACATCATCAAGTGAGATAACTCAGGGCATATCAATTAAGAGAGAAAACATCACGCAGATTCAACCTCATCAAGGATATAAAATTTACATAAACCAGAATAAAAAATTATTTTCAGCAGGTCTGAATTAGTTCGTAAAGCTTAAATGCTTGCACTGTTATCCAACAATCCATCATATCTAGCATACCTTGAGTTTCGCAGAGTATGTTCCACGAGCAAGCACACCAGATGGAGTGGTTTCTTCTTCCAGCAAGTGTTCATAAGGTTCAAGTTGAGGAGCAAATGTGCCAAGCATGCCTTTGGTTTGATCCACTTGCATAACCAAAAAAATGAAAAACACTTTTAGCAAATCTAGATTTTAAATAAAATCCAATATTTCCTCTCCACTATCAAGTATCAACTACCATCTAGGGACATAAATATCTTCTGAAAAAAACTTGTCAAAATAGTGCAAATTCTCATTCAACCGAAGAGCAACACATTAAAGATCCAAAATTTTATCTTGTTTGATGAACCACTGAAGCTAAAAAGATTTCAGTTCTCGGTTACTATGCAAAAAAAGTGCAACAGAAAAGCATGCATAACACCTGTAAACTACCAAGATAAAATGTGAACCAACTGAATGGCAATTAAAAATTGACTGCAGTATCTCTTCCTTCATAGTTCCAAGAAGAAGATACCAGAAATTCTTAGTACCCTAGTCCCATACATTCAGGCCACTTTAACTTCCTACTAATTTTTGTTCCAATTCCAGAAACTGGCCCCTGAGAGAGGATTGAAGAACTAGTTATTATTCTTATCTCAACTGTCTAAAGTGTATGAATAATACCTCCTTATTCTGAAATTCCATGTAGTTTAGCTTTGACAATCATCCATCTCGTTATAGCATAACAGCAACTAGAAAACATCTATGTATGTTAAAAGATCAGAAGGGATTAACTTCAATACTTATGGTGCTCTAGAATACAGTTCAACTTCAACTAAATTAAAATGTGACATACCATGGTCACAAATCATAATATCTACTGGATGTTATACAGTGCAATTCCCCTAAGATTGGTACAAGATGATGTACCTTTGAGTCCTCTCTTCCACACTGTGTTTGAGTAAGTTAAGCCAGAGACAATGTTATGCTTAACACTAAATGTAAGCTTGAGCCGATATTGTGATCCCTCTTTTAGAGTAAAGAGAACATTACTATCCTTCCCAACAACCGGCAAGGCTGTAACAGTTTCAGCACAACCCTCAGATACAACTCCTATTGAATGGAATACAACTTCTGGTTCAACTTGGCCTGAAATGGTACACGTGTCAAAAGCAATTGATGGAAACTTAAATCCACTTAGAGGAAATATGCTAGCAAATATTCATAAATCAAGTTTAAGTTCCAAAGGAACTACACAAGAGTATTTATAGGGTTCTAAATACCCCATATATCAAATAATATGAAAGCTTAAATAAAAGGAAAGTAATAAAAGGTCAACTAATATAAAGAAAACTAGGACAAGTAAATTCGTATGGCCTCATAATTAAACAAAAGGCAAAATGCCCATAACTAAGGACTATATAATTAGGGCATAAGACCCGTAAGCTTATTTGTTCTACATCAATTCTCCTCGACCGAGAAAAACTCGACTTCGATGAATTGCAAGATGATATAGATAATGGAGAACAACACCAAGAATCCAAGATGATGAAAATCAGCTTCAAAATCCAAACAATTGCAGCAGGTGGATGATCAAAGCCACCGAACAATGAGACGCTGAAGAGGAGGCAATTTACAGAAATGGCGAGTCATGGCAGCAGAGTTAGGTGGCACTGTGCGGTGCTGGTGTGTGCCAAGGCACCTGCTTGAAGACTTGCAGCAGCCACGAACTTGATAGCAACGGCAGCGGCAGCGTGCGATGGTTCGAGGCAGCAACGTGGTTGCGGTGGCAAGGGGATGTAGAGGACATCAGCAGAGCAGCGAGCGAACTCACGCAGCAAAAGTCACAGGCGGTAAAAGGAGTAGAGTTGAGTGGCAATGTTCGGACTCGCAATGGACTCCACAAGCTGCCAGGCGGTGGCGTTGTTCCATGGCAGATGGCAGCGCGATCTGCGGTGAAGATCTGGCAACCAGAGACGAGGGTGAGAGCAGAGACGGTTGTCTTGGTAAATGATAGCAGCAAGTCTATTTTCTTAGAGAGGAGAAGGATCACAAGGTGGCAGATTGCAGTCGGTTGAAAACGGAGGAACGATGTAGCGATGTGCCAAATGCCAATGGTGGCAGAGAATTTCTGTGATGGCAACCAGCATGAAGGAAACTTGCAGCAGTGACACAAAAATCTAGTGTGACACAGTTAATGGTGTCAGCTCCCAACGGTGCACGCAGGAAAAAAGCCTCAAGGTCACACAGCTGCAGCGATTTGCACAGGCGTATTCTTTTCTTTATTTTTGGCTGAATCTGAGCTATAGGTGGAAAATCTAAGGGCTTGGAAAAATTGTAAGGATTTAAGGTTATAGAGAAGGCCGCAGGATCCCAACCGTTTGATGAAGATTAAGCGATTGATTTTGCTCTGATATCAATTGATCGAGACTTGAATCCACTTAGAGGAAGGAAATATGCTAATATCAAATATTCACAAATCAAGTCTAAATTCCAAATGTACTCCATATATCCAACAGTATGAAAACCTAAATAGAAGGTAAACTAACATAAGGAAAACTAAGACATGGAAATCCCTAATGGGCTCACAGTTTAACTAAAGGCAAAATGCACATAACTAAGGACTAATATAATTAGGCATAAGGCCCATAAGCCTATTCATTCTACATCAGCAAGCTAAATAAGAACATTCTAATAGAGAGCAACATAAAAAAAATGCAAGTTTGACCATTTAATTCTCCAACACAGCCAAGGAGCTGCTCTTTCCACCTCCTCAAGCTCTCATCCTCCTGCACAACATATGTCGAGCCCTTCAGTATAAACAACATGATAGTATTCTGAAAAAAAAAAAACAGGCATATACCTTGAAGAAATATTAATGCAGCTTTGATATTAGAAGAATCCATAATATTGCTACTTGAGAAATGCAGGAAGTTCATGTATGGGAGAGTAGGTACTATTTTTTTTTTCCAAGGAATTGAGGCTAAGTAACGATCATTCGAAATGCAAGAATAATAAGGCAAAGAAACACAAGAACAAAACCATTTGTTTCTTGTTTCTGATTTTTTAGAAACTGTTCAGCTGTTGTGAGATCTAGGATGAAGCTAAAAACCAACCAGGCCTCATTTTCCTAGTCCTCTTTAGAATATATTCTGTTTTCTTTTCTATGGATCAAGATCCTAACCCATTACATATCAATTCAATTAGTTCTCAATAATGTATTCAAATCTTAAACCTCAAGAGAATAGGAGGAGATTTATAGTTCTATAGTAATTCACCTCTCACTTTCTGCATGGAACTAAAGGGGTGTTATAAAGGTAACAAGTATAAGGTTCTCTTAGCTTTTATGACTATTTTTTAATTAATATCACTTGTTAACATGCACACTATTCCTATATTAAGTCAAAACATGGAAACTGTGAGATTAATGGATGAAGATATTAAAGTATAAGCAACATTATTATCATGTCCGGAGAAGCATAACTGCATTTTACACTACTTTGAGGTTTGGATCCAATAAACAGATAAAATATTTCATATGATAATGTTGATAATGCCTTGAATCTTAACCCAGTGGAAACCCATATGACCCCCTGCGCATCACAGCCGTCGAATATTTGGGGCGGCGAAGCCGCCCGTCCCCTACGGGGGTCTCGCTTGGGACGGCGAAGCCGCCCGTCCCCCGAAACCTAGACAGCCTTAGGGCTTATGTTTCCTATTTTGTATTGGGAGTCCATATATAAACTCTCTAGGGTTTGGGTTATTCTGTATCTTGTATCATCTACTGTTTTACCACATCAAAGAAAGAACTCTAGC
>LTAE01001286.1:45034-58328 GCA_001647135.1 Pontederia paniculata | reverse complement strand
CCTGTGAGGATTCTTGGATATGGACCCCAGATTGTCATGGGATCCCTAATGCTAGCTCTGTTTACTCCTTCGACCATAGCCAAGCTGACCCTGCCTTGGACAGTGGACGGCAGTTTTGGAAAAAACTATGGAAAACTAAGATTCCCCACAAAATTCACCTCTTTCTTTGGAAACTCACCCATTCAAAGCTGCCCACTAAACATCTGCTTAGTAAATTTTATCCATCGATTAACCCTGTTTGCACCTTATGTGGTCGACACGTGGAAACAAACTCTCACCTATTCTTTGAATGCTCTTACACTAATGAACTATGGATGCTTTTCCAAACCAACCTGCAGTATAACTTTCGCTTCAGAGACACCTGGCCCTCGGGGAGTTGGATCTCTGAGGGGGATAACTTGGATAACCATTCTAAAATCTCTTTCTTGTCAATCTTTGCTTACACCCTGTGGCGAATTTGGAAAATACGAAATGACGCCTACCATAGTTCAAAACATGCAACTGTGTCCAGGGCTTGGGAAAATATTGTGGCTAACTACAATGAGTATGCTAGACAATTTGAATCTGAGGCAATATCCCCCCAAGACCCACTCTGGGTCCGGTAGGAGCTCCCCCCTCCGAGCTGCTTCAAGCTGAACTCGGATGGATCCTTCTGAGGACCCGGTAGGAAGGGAGGCGCGGGCTTTATCATAAGGTCTGCTAATGGAAATCTTGTGTGTGCAGGTGCTTTAACAAAGACCTTTGAGACAGTTTTGGAGAGTGAAGCTTGGGGTATGCTATGTGGGTTGATTAAGTGCCGCGAACTCAATATCTCCAATGTCTGCTGTGAATCCGACTCAACCACTCTAATACATCGGATGCAACGTCAGGACAATTGCCCATGGAAACTGTTAAATTTGATTAGGAACATATGGTGTATTATCCCAGATTTCTCATACTTTATATGTACTCATATCTTCCGCGAGGCCAATAGAGCAGCGGACCTTCTAGCAAACTTAGGAAGAAGTTCCAACACTGATGTATTTTGGGAGGAAGACCTGCCGGTGGGACTCCTCGATATTTTGTACTCGGACACCTCAGGTGCTTTTTTTAATAGATAACCTCTCTTTTCATAAAAAAAAAGAAGTCGAGGTCACATGACCTCTAATTTTTATTGGGTGATTTCATTATTTTTTTTCCTATTTTTTTTGTTTGATGTGACATTTTTTTAAACTTTTTTTTTCTTTTATTTTTTAAAAAGTTATTTTCCTATTTCATTTTCTCTCCTACTTTTATTTCCTTTTAATTTGTATTTCATCTTTACCTTTTAATTTAAGTTGTTGACATTGTTAAATATTAATTTTATACTAACTCAATAATATAATTTCAAAATTATTTTTATTTAAGTTTAATAAAAAAAAATTATTATATAATAAGAGTAATTTTATATTATTTATTAAGATTTATAATAAATTACGTTAAAATTATTTTTATCATTTTTATTTACTCTAAAAAATAAATTTATTTTTCAGTTCTCATGATTTATCCAAACATTTGTGAACTTTTTTATTTTAGTTTAAAATTAAATTGATCAATCAAATCAATTATTTATTGAGAACTTGAAAATTTTCAAATGCTATGAAGCTTAAATTAATAGGGTTACCATAATGTTGGATATGTACGTGGTGCTCAGTGAAAAATGCCTACAAAAAGATTTTATTATTCGCAAATTTTTTATGCCTTCCATGCTTTAATCCGAAATAAATTTATAAATAATATATTCATAATGTCGCATTGGGCGTAGCATTTGAATGTTTCAAATTAAGATTTTAAAAACATAAAAAATAATATTAATATTATTACGCTATCACTGCAATTCTCATAAATCCAGTGTTTTTACCAAACCTTAGCAGTATAAAAACACAACAATTTCGAAATGTAGTTGACGTTCTAGCACGCTGCTTTTAACAAAAGGAAAAAAAATCCATGGGTTGAATTCTTTAAAAATAATTTGACATTTGAATCACAAAAAGTTGGTAAAGAAGAGGAACAATTTGAATGCTGAAAACTTTAAAAGTTTTTTCTTTTATTTAAAAACTTGGAAACTCGAGAATCCCCATCTTTGCTGTTGCTCTCAGTTTTAAGCTATAAATGAATGTAATGCGTTAAAAGTGAACAAGAAAGAAGGATTGGTCATAGATAAGTTTCCAGCAGCGGTTTCTGATCACATCTGAGGTTATAATATTCTTCAGACAGCAGAATGGTGTTGAACAACAGCAGAATCCAGAGAAACCAGTTTCAAGAGAACTGAGAACAACCGCCGGCTGGATCCCTGATTTGGAAATGAATTCAAAAGCAAAAGCTTCAAGGAATTGTTGCAGTTGTAAAACTGGTAGTATCCAGAGACGAGTATTATAAGACCTCATGATGAGACTGCAACGTTTAAATTTAGTGGGTCAAGAAAACAACTGATATTCGAACCATGAAAAGAAGATTTTGGGTTGTTTGGTTGGGAAATAAGATATGGATTAAGGTCTTATTCCCATATTTGAACTAAACATCCATTTTTTCTTATTTGGTGGACCTCACGGTATTAAATGTCTAAAGAACAAAAAATAGAGACTATCTAATTCTCTTTATGATGTGATGAAAGGGGAGGGACTGTCCTTTAAGACTGCGTGATAGAAAAAGAAGATTACCTTGTGTCTGTACAAGAGTAAAGTTTAGTCACGGAACAAAGCCATATCAGCTCATGGCCTCCATGTTGTTTTCTGCACACACAGGATGCCTTCCTTATCTTTTCCATAAGTCATTACAACTTCCCAATGAAGTGATCTCAAAATTGCTTCTAGTGGGTTCAAGATCTCCAATTTATCACGGATGATGGCCCAACCACCTGGTCTTAGTAACCGGTCCATTTCAACCACAATAACAACTGGCTGCTTGCACCTGCAACAAAGTGAAACCTGTTAAATATAAATAAAGAACAACTGTTTAATATAAATAAAGAACAATTATTGTTTACTTTTAATAGGTTGAAGATACTTTGCATAAAAAGCTCTAAACATTAATGAATGTTCTGTTCATTGCACACAGAAAACTTAACTGTAGCTACTATTACAAATGATGATTTACCTGTTCTTAAGTCGTGAAAATAGATGGTCCGCATGCAAAAGGTCATAGGACCTCGGATAGCTGCTAAATGGTTCACACCAATCGTGGTAGATCCCAAGAAGTCCACGCTCAAAAATAATGGGTAGAGTATTTGGAGCATGTACAGGAACTACATTCATGACCCAGACTTTTTGAGATGACAAAGCTGCAGCAAATCTGTAAAGAAATATCATGGAGGTTTCAACAATATTTTATATCGAAATGAACATGGATTCCTAATGTACAACATCGATGCCACATCAACTAAAGGATTTCACTGTTTAACAATAGCAATGTCTCAGGAACTGTATAAGAAATAACCATAAATCGGAAGTTAAAAGTTTGCATACCCTCCGTAGATTGCTTTCATGTCCATTACATTTCGGACATTTGACCAGTCAATGCCCAGCCCAATAAGATAGGATTTGTCAAGTATAGCGTTCCAGTGATTGTGGTCCGCGGTCAACTTTTCCTGTGAATCACTGAGCCATTCAGGGAAAGTATCAAGCCTCTTTGGCCATTCCTCAGGCCAGTCAGTGCCGCGTTCCTCAATGGCAGCTGGAAGTTTATGCAGGCATGTTTTTATAGGAGTATACCTGTGGAGTGCAATCACTTGCAGATAAACAGAAAGATGAAGAAAGCACTAACATACAATCTAAGTTTCATGCACCAGAAATTACTCCATGCCTACCAAGCAGCATCTTGGTTTTCATCCGACTTGCAGAAAGAAGGTTCTTTACTTCCTCTCAGCTCATATACATCATTTGATGCTGGTCTCTGATAAATTCTGATGCCAACTTCACTGACTTCATCAACTCTGTGTGCTAGAACAGTCCAAGAGATTGATGACATCAATGTTGACATTCCTGGACAACAAAAAAAGTCATTGTGGTAAATATCAGGCGATATAAACCTAAGCACTGAGCGAAATTTATATTGCACCTTCTTCTGTATCAATATCTCCATGCTTAGATGATGTAATAAAGTATCCACCAGGACGTAAAACTCTGTTCATCTCAAGGAGAAGCCTCCCACCTACAAATTGATGCACAAATGCATGATCCATTGAAGGTCAACAAAATTTTCTAATATAAGAAAAGAAACACAATATACTCTACAGACCATTAGAGTGCCATGGCATGTTGCAATCACCACAGTGTATAGCATCAAAAACACCACTCGGAAAAGGAAGCCTGCGTGATACAAAACCACCAACAACTGCAGGGATTCCACGCTCTAAGGCAAGTTGAGCCAGATCCATTTGATCACTCATGAGTCCCAATGTTAATGTTATCACATTCTTCTGTAGCAATGTAGCTCCAAAATTCGCACTAACACATCCAATATCTAGTATAACACGAATATTCTTCCCCCATTGAACATCTGGTACCATCTAAAGAACAAGAAACACTATGCATTAAGAAAAATCGTGGAAGCACCAAACATAAAAAAAGAAAAAAAAAGTGCTTCAAATGCATAATTATAAGTTGGCAGCACCCTGTTAGAGCGCTAATTAACAATTTAATCATTATCTTTGAATGAAACAACCACCACCCTGAACTTTTACAGAAAACTATGGTTCTGATACTTTAATTTTAAGTGACTGATCATAATTTCCTAGAGTAAGAGAAAGCTTTACTGTGCATGTGAACTACTGTGCATGTGAACTGTGGGAAACGGACAATTCTCAATGTGTTCCTATGGGTGTGAGTACTCTTGTTCTATGGATCAAGGAAACTGTTTCAGTCGTTTCTGAGGGTGAAAAGCTTTTTTCATCGATCCAGGAAAGGAGAAAAAGGAAGTTCAAGTGCATAAATGTGATTGCAAAATGACGCTGAACTTGTGTTGAGATTGCAACTATGTTCGCAATCCAGCAAAAGAAATTCTGAAATATTTCTTACCTCTTCAATTGAATTGATGTAGTCAAGAGGGCCACCTTTAAACTCGAACTCTCCCGGTGGAACCAATAGATAATCATCAGATAAATTCAACCATTTTTGTGTTTTGATGAATGCTGATAGTTTTGGATGATCCACGTTCTTATACCATACCTTCAGATCAAATTTGATGAAATTTAAAGTCAAAGAGGGAAAGACCAATGAACATTGAGACAGACGTTGCAAATGAAGTAAAAGAAGCCCAACCTTGGACTCTCTGTCAGGCCAAGTTAATGGAAGCTTGTAAGCCTCAGGAAGGCCAACCAAACACATTGACGGCGTCCGGGGACAACTGCGCTCGTGGTGCCGGCGACCTCCTTCCATATCTAAACAGGGCATGTAACTATGACCGGTCTTCTCACTGCAAAGCTTCCAAGTATAATGCGCATTTGATTGGAACAAAGGTCCTAGTTTTTTCTTGTTCTTGGTCCTCCTTTTCGTATTCTCATCACCGGATTCATCTCCCTCTGAGCTCACATCAACGCCATCTTCGAGATCTCCATCGGATCCATCCTCGCCATCAATAACCTCTTCCAAACCCTCTGCGTCGTCCTTCTCCGTTTTCTCTTTCCTCTCTTCCTCCTGCTGCTGCTTCTCCGTTTTGGCATTCTCCTCCTTTTCTACAGGCGACGGCGTCTCAGTTTGCTCCAAGCTCTCATCTTTAGGCGGCTGCAACGGGGTCTCCGGTGGCGGAGGAGGAGGACGAGGAGTCTTCCTCTGCGGACGAGCCTTCTTGCCCTTACCCTTCCCCTTCTTCTTCGTCACCGGTGCGCTGGGGGGCGGCGCCTCGATGTCGTCGAAGCTGCTCCTTTGGTAGGCGACATCGGAGGAGGACGGGGAGGAGAATGTAGACCAGCTGACGACGAAAGCGAGGCCAATGAAAATGGCAAGCGATACCTTCGCGCAGAAGCCCAAAGGCGCCCGCTTTGCGGTCCGAGCGAGGCGAAGCCCTGCCATCAAACACGTTGCCGAGCTCTGTTCAGCTCAGAGCAGCGGCCTGCGTCCTTGGAGCTCCATCGATGTGGTATCTGTCAATGTATACATCAGTGGAGATCTTGTCAAAGAAAGGAATGAGGAAGAAGCAATTGAGCAGGGACTTCAAGGACCGCGACTAGGGGCGGTTGCCAGTTGGTGTCGGATTTCACTCATTGGAGCACACAAAAAGGCGAAGGATTGAAGAAGAAGCGAAATCAGCTCATGATGTTCTTCAAGTTTGATCGGAAGAAAAGTTATTGCGCTTCAGGAAACAAATTTTCCTTCTCGTCGGTCAAAAGCTCTCTTTTATTCCAGACAGGGTTTCGGGCACACTGGGCAGAAAACAAGAGAGGTCGCCCCAATTTTCTGTCTTTTATTTAGATTTTGAATTTTATCACTCTTTTATTCAATGATCAAGAATATTTTTTTAAAAAAAAATAAAGGATGAAGCTGAAAAGTAAGTTTTTTTTTCTGCAGACCAACATTTTTTTCTGTGAAAAACCGCCTAATGTTTATTAAAATAACAATATTAAATTCAACTAATTAACGAGTTATACTTTAGAAACAGATTAGTTAAAACCTAACAATCTTTATAAATATGATGTTAGCAAAAAATAAATAAATTAAGACAATATTTAAAAGGGTACTTCTATATTCTCTTAATCACCCTTCTAAAATTTCTTTTCTCTCATGGATATCAATTGTAATTTTATCAACTTTTGATAATGGTTTTAGTTCGAAGGTTAGAAGATTATTAGTAAGAAGTTTTTAAAAGGAATTCAAAATAATCCAACTATAGTAACAAAATTGTACCATCCTTTTCGGCATGGCTATTTTTTTCTCTAGCATTAAAAAATGTTGGATAAGAAATGACACCAATATCAAATAATGAGATATGATGAATTTGTGTTCTCAATTTCTGCACATAATAACTAAATAGACAGACAAGTTAGTTAATGGTACATCTTCACGTTAATAAAAGAATAAATATATTAAGTAACATTGCCAACAAAGCATAATGGAAATAGAAAAAAAAATATCAATAATATATAAGTACAATAGAAATAAATCAGTGACTATAAGCCACAATAATAGTAGAGTTGATGAACAGTGATAGAACCCCGTTCTACTATCAAATCTCATTTGAATTACTGACTCATCGAATCTCTTGTATAAGTGCATCATGATGAGTTTTAACCATAGTAAAATCGTGTCTTACTAGGTCATGATTTATATAGTCTAAAAAGCAAGTTCATTGTTCGCGACGATCAATTTAAATCCAAAATCTTCTTATAATCCACATCTAATGTTTACACTACCTCAAACACTTCTAATATTTGTGGTGATAACCTAAGAGCTCACTCCTTTGACACAATGCTCAAATGTTTGTGGTGACACTTTAAACTTCGCTTCTTTAGTATATGACACTTCTTTATTGTTTGCGTTACCTTGAACACCTTAATATTTTTGGTAGTACTTTGAGCCTCATTCCTTTAGCGTAAACCACTCCCTTGATGTCTATCTTAGAATTTTTTTTACACATAAGCGTTTCATGTGGAATCTTCTTTTCTCATGATACTTCTCATGACTATAGTTGCAAGTATTTCCTTAGTCACAATAGTCAAACTCTCATTGCATCTATCTTGCTCCCAAGCCTATTTGTCCAAACACTCCTCCTGAGTCTTGTTTGCCTTCTCATTCGCTTGCACCATTATATGTACAACCCTAGTTTAGTATCAACTATTATGTATATTTTCTTTTGCTCATGATTCTCCTTTTCTCCATCTACACACATTCATGAAACCATACATACAACAAAAATATCCACAATTGATATATTGCAATCTTTTATGTGGTTCAATTGGTAAGCCACAACCATGCCCGATCTATCTCCTTTTGAGAAGCCCCCAAAATTCACTAATTCGTGATCTTTTACATTTTGAGAAATACACCCAACATGGTAATTTACAAGCCAATCCTGTGATGTGATATTACCAGACCCTTGTTGCTTTTAAACTCAACAATTGAAACCCTAGAGAAGATGAGCAATTTGATGGAGAGCACACTAATATCAAGCAAGACAAAAGTTGAGAAATTGAACCTTTACTCAGGCCAATCATCTTCTTTATAGTGCTAAAAATAGTGTAGTTGTTGCACTAGTTATTGTACCTAGATAGACGTTATCTTATTGGAGCGTTCAAGTTATCCGTCGAATAAGAGGTAATACAACTAGATCTTGAGCTTAATAATAACCTAAGCTACTTCATGTCCTTAAATTTGAACATTACAAAGGATGTCAACTGGTGAACATACTTTCATTTTGATACAAATTTATACCCTTTTACAAACTTGTTGACGTCGAACTTGTCCTATTGACTGTATCGATCTTAAGACAACGATGATTACCGCATTTGACATTTTATAACCTGCAAATAAACATACTAAATTGACACTTGCATAAAAGTTAGCTCACAAGAAATATTCATGGATCAATCGAAATATTTGCACATAAAATATAATCATATTATCATCAAAACATAATCTAATTAATATAAATCAAATTAAGAAAAGATAATAAAGTTCATTAATCATGATTAAAGATTAACTTATTTCTTTCAAAGGAATTAAATTAGACCATTTTGTCTTAGGAGAGCTATACCTTTACAAATAATTTTAAAACTACTTTCTTCAGTAGTAGAAAAGAGATATTCCTATAAGGTTGCTTTCATTATATTGACATTATATATTACCTAACAATTTACATTGCATCTCGAAAAGATTATCACTTATTAAATTACTAACAATGCATAATACATTATTTAGTATGCATAAGTAATGTGCCTGATAAATTTATTATCTTATTTAGTATATAAAATAATTTAATAAATAATGTATATTTTTTACCAAAATACTCATGAACAAAAGTTTACAAATTTTATATAAAATTTAATTTGAATTATGTGAAGTTAAATCACAAACATATACCCTAACTTCATAAAATTTATATATCAAATAAATAAATGTATAAAGTAAGTAGTATACCATTTTTTGAAAAAATAACAATAAATTTATAGTGATTATTATAAATTATTATTCTATTACAATAATGAATAATATTAATATTAAAATTAATATGAATAACAATATTTTATTTAATGATAAAAAATATTACTATGATATTAATAATTATACAATTAATAAAATATATTGCTATCATTTATTTAAATAAAATTCAAAAGAATGAATGTGAAAAGCAAAATTATAAAAAATATCACTCAAATAGTAATCTAGATTGTTACTTTTTTTTTCATGAGCAATTCATATTGTCATTTTACTTGCAAAATAAATTACTTATAAAATTAAAATAAGTAAACAAATTAATGTGATGAGTTTAATAATTTAATATAATATTATTAAGTAACCCAAAAAATTACAACGCCCCCAAAATATAATGTTTTATCTTCTTTGTTCAGCATTACAAACAAATTTCTATCGACAAGGGGCGATTAATCTTACTTCGCCTCCGTGCTTTGATATACGTAAAAGTTATCCGACGTTGATGGTCAATGCCAAGGAGCCCCTTCATATTATCCGACGTCATCAGTTAGACTGATCCATCGGACGGCCAAAAATCTATCAAGCATTCTGGAAAGCCTTTGGGGGGGGCGTCCCTGCGCTTTCCCACTCTCGAATCCTTCTCCAGTCGTCTGCTCTCAACGCTCAACAGGTGCTCGCGAGCTCCGCGCAAATCGTCGTCCATGGCGGGGTTGTTGGCTCGGCAAACACTGCAGGCCCTTCGGGCAAGGCAACCGGTACCATCTTCCTGTCATCTCGCTGCTTACCGTCGATTCTTCTCGCACATTTGAGATTTGGAATGGGAACTGTGATCTGAATGCTAATCGATTCCATCCTCGCATGTAAAAGATCGTAAACATTGGATTTTGTTTCCTGCCGCGGGCATCGATCTTCTTCAAACCTCTTGCGGTTAGATTATTACTATTTTGGTTCCATCCACTTAGACCAGATTCGTGCCCTAGATATCTTGTCGCCGTTATAGTCGGCGGATGGAAGATTCGATGCGTTTAAACCGTGTGATTCCTTGATCACTTTTCTCATGATTACCATTGGGTTCAGCTGCCGTTGTTGCGAAGAATGCCATATTTTAATTCTATTAGGAATTTGTAGTGTATTTTTCGAAGAAATGATAAAATCAATAGATTTTGGGTGTTGTGGTCAAACCGAGATGCAAAAATATAGTTTGTGGTGCAAATTAGGCGTTTTCAAGTTTTATAGAGTTGGAGAGTTGATAAAATGGATCTCAGGTGCCATAATTTTACAACCTGAGATGGATTCCCATTTGGTTTATCTTCTTAAGTTGTATACATAGATATGTTTTCCCCTTCTTTGTTTATTTTTTTCGGTCTGAACCTAATATCTAAGGTTACTAGCACATGATTAATCGGGTGTTCAGGCGAGAGCTTAAAGGAAAAAAATCTAATCAAGTTAGCGACTCCAGAAATCGAACCTGGGGCTATTAGCTCCCATCGACTCTAGGAGTCCCGCTATCCAATTGTACCAATCAAACTTTACCTATTCTATTGAAAGGACTAAGGTTTTGATCTGTAGGTAATTTACTTTCTGAAAGAAGAAAGGACAATTGTCAGTGTGGACAAACATCTAGATTTATGTATATTAATTACTAACTTGTTGGTACTTCTCTTATTTCTTTCTGATCATGTATGTCTTTTTCCATCTTCTTTGACGTAACAAGAAAGCACCTTGTTGAAGTGGTTTGTTTTTTTTTCTATGAGTTGCTTTAGAAGGCATTTCAAACTTCGTAAATAGTACGAGTAACTGGAAATTATGATCTTACACACATGATTTTTGAATGTTTGAGACATTTTTTTATCCTGTATGGATCCTTGAGGTAATATATGTGTTGGGAAATAACGAAGAACAAAAAGAGAAAGATCGAAAAACACACAAAAAAACACGCAAAAATTTTACGTGGTTCGGAGATGGATCTCCTGCGCCCACGGCCGTTACAGGGGATTTTCACTATATTGTGTTCAAAACCACTCGAGTACATAACCGCTCTAAAAACAACATATATATGATGGAGCTAGGGCAACTGCCCACAAAATAAAAAGCTAGGGCAACCGCTCACAAAATAAAGAAAATACATATATATATATAGTTGGATCTGCACCAGTAGGGATTAAATGATCAATCTCCATAAGTTATCTCCAACAATCTCCCACTTGGAGACTTGATCAGTACATGAACACTGGGGAAGATCACTTGTAGTATACACAACTCTGGACGGCTCCTCCTTTCAACTAACACCGGAGGCAAACTGAGGTTGTACAAAACCTTAGTTTTTCTGTGATCATCACCTTGGTCAACATATCAGCTGGATTTTCTAGCTCACGAATCTTCTCAAGAACCAATGTCCATCTTCACGAAGATCTCTAATGAAGTGATACTTTAGCCTTATGTGCATTGTTATAGCATGAAACACTGGATTCTTAGCAAGATGAATAACACTTTGACTGTCACTGAACAAACTTGATCCACCTTGCCTAGTTCTTCAAGAAAGCTTTTTAACCAAATAATCTCCTTGCAGGTTTCTGTCATAGCTATATACTCTGATTCCATAGTAGAAAGAGCAACTACCTTTTGCAACTGAGACATCTAGCTTATAGCAGTGCCACATAAGGTATAGTTGGTGGTGCTTCTAGCAGTATCAATGTCACCACCTAAGTCTGCATCAAACAAAACTCTTCATATCCAAATTACTTTTATTGAAACAAAGTCCCATACCTTTTGTTCCTTTTAAGTACCGAAAGATCCATTTGACTGCTTGTCAATGTTCCTTCCTTGGATCTGACATATATCTGCTGACAACTCTCACTGCATGAGCAATGTCTGGTCTGGTACTTACCATGGCATACATAAGACTACCTACTGCTGCTGATGCATAAGGAACCTTGTACATATAGTTGCATTCCTCATCTGTCTTGGGTGATTGATCTTTATAAAACTTGAAATGACTCGCCAAAGGTGTTTGCATAGACTTCGCATGTGGCATAGAGAATCTCTCAAACACCTTCACAATATATGTTTCTTGATCAATTTCAAAGTACCTGTTTTTGTATCACGAATAATCTTCATCTCAAGTATTTTTTTTGTAACTCCCAAGTCTTTCATTTCAAACACACTTGATAACTGCTCCTTGACCCTTTTAATTTCCTTCATATTTGAATCTGCGATGAGCATGTCATCCACATACAAGAGTAATATAATGTAGGAGTTATCAAAGTATTTGATATAACAACAACGGTCAGAAAAATATCTCATAGTGTCATTGCTAATAATGAAACTATCAAATTTCTTGTACCACTGTCGAGGAGCTTGTTTTAGGTCATACAAACTCTTGGTCAACTTGCAAACTAGGTTTTCTTTTCCAGAAACTTGAAAACCTTCTGGCTGCTTCATGTTGATATCCTCCTACAAATCTCTATGGAGGAATGTTGTCTTTACATCTAATTGTTCAAGATGTAAGCTTTCAACTGGAATTATACTCAACACCAATCTAATAGTTAGTTTCACAACTGGAGCAAATATTTCAGTATAATCTATACCTTCCTTCTGCTCAAAACCTTTAACAACTAGTCTTGCTTTGTATCTTTTGTTGCCATCAATCTCCTCTTTTATCTTGTACAACCATTTGTTATGCAATGTCTTTTTCTCTATAGATAATTCTGTAAGCATCCATGTTTTATTCTTGATCAATGAGTTCATCTTTTCCTGCATTGCTAACTCCCACTTAACATAATCATGTACCTCCAAGGCTTCACTGAAACATTCTGGCTCACCAGCATTAGTTAACAACATAAAATTCAGTGAAGGAGAATACCTAATTGATAGTCCGATCTCTCTGGTAGATCTTCTAATTGGTGGTGGTGTACTTAGTCCCGCTTGCAGTGATTCAGGTTCTAGCTGCATAGCATTTTTCTGATATCCAACAACATCCTCATTTGATATGCCCTCAAGTTCAACTTGAGTTATATTTTCTTTTCCTGCATTGTCAGATTTTGCAAAATATCTATCTTTATACATGGTCTTTTCAACAAATAAATACA
The DNA here is from genome assembly GCA_001647135.1 of Pontederia paniculata. Classification (NCBI taxonomy): domain Eukaryota; kingdom Viridiplantae; phylum Streptophyta; class Magnoliopsida; order Commelinales; family Pontederiaceae; genus Pontederia; species Pontederia paniculata. The sequence goes on along the minus strand of LTAE01001286.1, from coordinate 45,139 downwards.
ACACTTCTTTCTCTGATAATTTTTCTATTTTCATCATCCCAGAAACGATATCCAAATTCATCAGAACCATATTCAATAAAGAAGCACTTTCTAGACTTAGCATCA
>LTAE01001286.1:18757-44074 GCA_001647135.1 Pontederia paniculata | reverse complement strand
TTCTCTTCTACGAATATCCTCGCTCAGAATCAAGTCTCGAATATCATCGAGTTTCAATTTGGTGGAACCGGAAGAACTATTAACCGCCGTCACGGTGGTGCCCCAACTTTCTGGTAAGGAAGACAATAAGATTAGGGTTTTAACTTCATCATCAAAAGTAATGCTCATCGAACTCAATTGTGTTATGATGATATTGAATTCGTTGATTTGATTCGCGATAGAAGCCCCTTCAGACATCTTCAGATTAAATAGCCTTCGCATCAAGTAGACCTTATTTGACGCAGACGGTTTCTCGTACATGTTTGATAACGCCTTCATCAAATCCGTCGTGGTTTTCTCATTCACGATGTTGAAAGCGGCGTTACGAGCCAACGTCAATCTAACAACACCCAGGGCCTGCGATCCAACAGTTCCCAATTTGCGTCGCTCATGGTATCTGACTTGTTTTCTGAAAGTGGTTGATGTAGTTTCTTATGATAAGATAGTCTTTGATCTGCATCTTTCAGAAGCCCAAATATTTACCATCGAACTTCTCAATCTTGACATTTCCATCATCTGTCGCCATCGCTCCCACCGTCTACTAACACCGTGGCTCTGATACCAGTTGTTGGGAAATAATGAAGAACAAAAAGAGAGATCGAAAAACACACAGAAAAACACGCACAAGTTTTACGTGGTTCGGAGATAAATCTCCTACGTTCACGGCCGTCACAGAGGATTTTCACTATGTTGTGTTCAAAACCACCCGAGTACATAACCACTCCAAAAACAACATATATATGATGGAGCTAGGGCAACCGCCCACAAAATAACGAAAATACATACATATATAGTTGGATCGGCGCCAATAAAGATTGGATGATCAGTCTCCATCTGCTATCTCCAACAATATGCAAGGGGGTAATTCATGTATAGCGAGTTACATGTGCTGCACATGTTGGCCATTGATGCGCAATCGATGTGGCATATATGTCACATCTAATAATTAAGATGCACACTTCATTTATAGCCTGCTATGTATTAATCATTTTTAGGGGTATTTATATTATTGATATTATGCAATCCATCAAGGAAACAATATCTTTGTCATTACATTTCATCAATTCATCTTCGTCAGTTTATTGGAACTGTTTGAAGTTGAAGTTTTCTGAACGCTGTTATGAGCTTTTAGCTTAATGTGAGGCATTTTGCACTATTAGGATCTGCCAATTCTTTGCAGTTGATCTTTTTTCCCTACTTCTGTTTGGCAAAAAAACTTATTCTGAATAAACTCATGTATAGGATCGTCTGAAAATTACATGAAGTATCTCTGGCTAAAACATAGGTTAAGATGTGTTTGTAGTGCTTTCATCTTGCAAATGTTATATGTTCCCTGATATCTCTATCAGCAGCTGATGTTACAACATGGACTTGCCTACTGGGTTGTGAATTCTGCTTCTTGTTTCCGAAGCAGTGCCACCTCCGAGTTCATGATGCATAATCAACCATGAGAATAATCAGTTGATGCGTTCTGAATATGAACTAACCTGACAGTAAGATACAGATTTAATAACTTGACCACCTATTGATATGATTACTAAGCATTGTGGTATACATGCCTCAATATGAATCAACCCACGACTAATTTCTTCTAATTGTTTTAACTTCATTTTCATGTTTCAATCAGCTAATTGATGTGCTTTTGTTCAATTATAATTAATTATTCTTTTAATTAGTTTTCTTTTGTTTTTGCTAACTTCTGCATGAAATGTTTGAAATATTTCTTGTCTACTAGTACTTCATGCTTTGTGGAACATGAACATTGATATATTATCATATCACAGGTCCAAGCTGCACAGTCAGCCCTGATCATGCGAAATCACTTGCAAACATATACAACTTCCCGTCCACCTTCAAGAGGTTTGTTTGTTGCTATGCTGCTGTGTCATTATCAAGCATCTACAGGCTTCTATCGTATCATATGATTATTATACTTTTGACTTTGATTTAGATTACATACAAATGAAAGGAACTTGCTATTGGCCTAGCTGTTTTTCTTTCCTATGTTTCATGCACCATTCACTCAGATAATATGGTGATAATCAGGTTCAATGCATGAGCCAAGATTTTTGCTGACGATTGTCATATTTGATATCTTTCTTAATTTTTTCCCTACGAGCAGATGTTCTGTTATATAAAGTTTTTTTTTTCATACACTTTCTTTGTTAATGAATGACAGTGTTCTTTGAGACATCCTATGTTTGTGGTATTGAATTAGTAATATTGAATAATATGAAATTTCTGCTTGGGCCTCATGATGTGGCATTTATGCAGTGTAAGTACATGTATCATACTATTTTTATAAGTAATCAATTATATATGACCTCTAAATAATCAGATTCTTCATGGAGTTGTTTGTCGAACTTTTTCTCAGAAAACTGTTTCAACTGAGTTCCATGCAGTCTCTGGGGATGTTTTCTGGACCTAGTTATGCATTCTTGGTGAATTGTTTGCTGCTTGAATTTTATAACATCTGTATTCTTAACCAAAAAAAAATGGGAGTATCTGCTTCCTGTATCGAGTTGGAGATTCATTTGTTTGTTTGCATAGTTGCATCAATGCCGTACGTCAAGTCATTTGCTAAAATGTTTTGCATGGAAAAATGCACAGGAAACATTTATGTTAGCCTGTATCATCACCTGAAACTTAATCAAGCAATAGTGCTGTTTCACTGGGATGCCAATAAAACTCCCAACCTTGAGTGTCCTGACTTTGTATGTGCATCTACGATCTGTTATTCATCTATACTACCATTTACTAATGAGCTCATGCTATTCTGATGGGAGGTGGTGTACGAGAACCATACATACGTAATTTAAAAGTTCCTACTTATTTATTTGTTACGGAGCTCAAGTAATTTGTAACTGACTACATGATTTCTATGCAGAAGATGAAGACAAAGAGAAGCTGGCAAGGGAGATGGCGAAGGACTGGAGCTCTGGTAGTTTATTCTGAGTTTATTTCTGATGCATAATTTGCATCCTTCAATAACTTTCTGCTTGTGGTCTCATTAGAATGCATTTTTTAAGTGTATTGTGCTATTCGACTGCAGTTTTTGAGCGCAGTATAAATACATTATTCCTGACTGAAATGGTGCGTGGATTGATGCTGACACTTAAATACTTCTTTGAGCCAAATGTTACCGTGAGTAACTCTTGTACTTATTACTCCTTTCCAATGATGGAGTGTTTGTATCTCATAATTGAGGCTTATTTTGTCCTGGTGATTGCTGCAGATTAATTATCCCTTTGAAAAGGGTCCACTGAGCCCTCGTTTCCGTGGAGAGCATGCTCTTCGACGCTACCCAACTGGAGAAGAACGTTGTATTGCCTGTAAGCTATGTGAAGCAGTAAGTGTTAATTTAGGAGGCATTTTAAAATGTTATCTTCTAGGGTTCACAATTGGGTCATTGTATGGGTTGTAACTGATATTCGCGAACAGATATGCCCAGCACAGGCAATCACGATTGAAGCTGAGGAACGTGAAGATGGCAGCCGCAGGACAACAAGGTATCAGTGCCAATTCTGTTTTGCATTTGTATATGGATACATTATTCGTTAAATATCTTTATAACCTTTTTAGAATTTGATACAAAAGCAATTCCCTGCTTACAATTTCGTTGAAAATCAATAATTCAGGTATGATATTGACATGACGAAATGTATCTACTGCGGATTCTGCCAGGAGGCTTGCCCTGTAGATGCCATTGTTGAAGGGCCCAACTTTGAATTTGCAACTGAAACTCATGAGGTGATTTTCCATTTCAATTCCTGTGACATTCACTATTTTTCTTACGAATGCAAAGGGAAAATGTTTCTCTTACATATGGAGCAGTTTAGAACCTAAGTTAATGAGCCCGTGGAATGCCTCACATGCACACTCAAAACATGTTTTATGCTAAATTATGACGACATCTATTTTTTTTTTAATTTGCAGGAACTGTTGTATGACAAGGAGAAACTGCTGGAGAATGGTGACCGCTGGGAAACTGAAATCGCAGAAAACCTCAGATCTGAGAGCCTCTATCGCTAAGCAATATCACGATTGAAAGACCCTTTTTTTGTTTAGATCTGAAAATAAAAAAGCTGCGCATTTGCCACTCTTCTTCTTTCCCTGTATTTAAGATAAAAATATCAACTTTTTCTCATTATGTCCATCTATTTCTGGATGGATTTGAGATTCTTTCTTTGTTGACAGAATGAATCTGATACTTGATGGTACTTTTATGGAATGTGTTATCATAGAGTTGAGGCAAATCAGTACTCATCATCACTTATGACTTATGAGCTTCAGCGGTTCAGCCCTACATCTTTGGAACAGCGCGCATGCGAACTGTTTTGGTCTAATAACTTGATGTTCTTGACTTAGGAATAGCGAATGTCAGCATAATAACATTATCGTGTACTTCTTTTTGGAACTAGGAGTAAACAATGACATACATACATACATAAGTAAATTAATATGGTATATAATTTTTTTATAAATAATTTATGCTAATTCAAAGTTAAGCAAATTAAATAATATAAACAATGAAGAACAATTTGAAATAATTGTAATTATATCTGTTTTGATAATATATAATTGAGAAATATTAGTGTGCATACACAATTAGGTGTATTCAGTGTAATCATCACATGAAGACGTGAGACTCATATTTTAATTTTTTAAATATTTTTTTTATGAATCACACATATCTTTACGGGAGTGTGATTACACTGAATACACCTAATTATGTATGCATGCTAATACATCCTCAAAGATTGTATAAACAATAAATAATGATATTAAGACGTACAATATGTTATGTTAAGTTACATAATCAAATATCTCTTAATATAATTAAAAGTATAAAATTTGTAAAAATATAGGATTCCAAAGAACTCATCCGAAAATGAACTTTCAATTAAAAAATATTCAAAAAAAGTATGACAATTTTTTCATATGTTAACAATTATCTCTCGTATTATTTTGACATTTCTTGCCCATAACTCAGAATGAGGCTTCTCTCACTTATTCAGAACCCAATAATGTTTATCTACGACCACGGCAATAAAGTCTATTCTTACCTTTCCTTTCGTATCAAGAAATCGAGTAGAGATTTAATTAATGAAAATAATGAATTTAGGGGATATGTTTGTTTGGATAAAAAGTTCGAAGCGAAAGAAAGAAAAACAAGATAAGATTCATTGCCTTTCATATTATTGCTGAAAAGATTTTCCTCTTTGACAAATTAAATTATCGATCAAATTTATAGATATTTTTTGTATTAAAGGATACTTTTTCAAATCATAATGATATCAAACGACAAACATTTCCAATCTCCATTCACCTTAATGTCAAATAATGGTTTTATTCTAGAGTTATTTTCTTTTACTTTTATGAACTATATCACATTCCTCTACAATAAATGATAACATATTTCTAATGTTCTCCTTAAATTTTAATATTATCGGATTTTTTGAATTTTCTGAACACTTCCCCCTAAGTTGAGAAGTTTAGCATTGTGTTTCTTTTATGTTAGTTCGATTTTAGAATTATGAAATTTGCCGTTTAAATTCATTTTTTTTCCTTTTACATCTTTAAATAACAAAATTAAAAGTCTTAGTTCAATTTATTTTCTATCTTTAAACTAAAGAATATAAAAAGTGAGATAATGTGAAATAGGGAAAAATATAATGAATAGAAATATAAAAATGAATTAAAAAAATATCATTCATTACTTTTTCTCCCGGCAACACCTTTTATCTTTCTTTCGACATCCACTTTATTCTCTGGCCTATTTGGATGAATTAAATTTTTTTTATGAGATTATGTGAACTGTCTTCTCAGTAATTTTTTGTAACTTTGTATTCTATGATTTTGTTTACATTAATATGTTCAGAGAAACTGTTGATACCAACAAATTTTAAGAAGAAAATGAATAAAAGATTGTGACTCATAATTTAAGTATTGCTTACCTAATTAGTCCAATCTGTTTTTAAGAACTATCCATAATAATGAGATAAATTAGCAAAATATTGGGTCATATAATTAAGAACTGGTTCGCTTATTTATATCTTTCTATCAATTTCTAATTCTTAACTTCCTCCACAATATGATATTACAGTGCTGGTTATAGACAATTTTTCGTTAAGGTCCAATTGTGAATGATAGTCAATATGGCAATATTTGATTGGTCACAATTCTATATATTAATCCATTAGATTGTCACATTTATTAACAGTATTTTTTTTGACAAATTATTAAAACCTATCTTATTTTACAATAAAATTTTAATTTTTTAATTTAATTTTTTCCGTTTATTTATTCTTTTTTTTTCTTTTGTTTCATCTATAATGAAATACGTGATTTAAGTTTACAAAACATTTAAAGTATCTTAATTACTTTTATTTGCAATAATTATGATAATTTAAATTAAAACGTATATTAATAAGACATAATAATAATAATATATGATACTATTAATAATTTAAAATTAAGTGATAATCAATTTTATTGTTAATTTAAATAATTAGTTAATTAAAATAGGCATGTAAGCCATTAATGTGAGAGATTGGGGCGTCTAGATCAGTCTTCGTATGGGCTTATAATTGGGCTGGTCCAATTGGAGATGGCCCAAGATTAGTCTCCTCTTTTCGCGATTGATCTCGATTTCGTCCGGTATTCCCTCATCGGCGGCGGCAGCGGTTCCCCGATTACGGCGACGGGAGATTGGAGATCAGACTTCGATTAGACGTGTACTTTTATTTCTGTAATTTCTCTTCGTTCATGTCGTTCCTTTTCATTCAGTGCATCTTTTGGGGTTTAGGGTTTTTTTTTCGACTGATCAACTTAATGCGTGGCTCTTTGTTCTTCATTACGATTCATTCCGTCTTGAAAATTTTATATGGTACCATGCGAAATTTTATCTTTGAGTTTTCTGCTCTATTCATAATCTTTTTCTTTATCAAATGGATGTAGTATGGTAGCATCAGTTGGTCTTCACCAGCCATGTATATATACTGTTCCCAAATAGTTCATGATTGTTCTAGATTGAGAGAGGAATTATAGAGTAAAAAAGTTACGATCTTGCTACATTATGCATCATTTGGTTCATGTTTTTTTTTCTTTTTGAGGCGTTACATGTTTGCTTTACAATTGATAAGAATGCTTCTTTCATAGTCTTGTCTCCCGTGAGACACCTCTTCTCCCAGTGATCGTCTTATTTTACAATTTATGTTTGGAAACTTACTTGGTATTGACATATTATCATTATTAATGATTTTGGAGTTTGCTGGGAATGATGGATTATCCTGAAAAGAGACGATTTTATGACTGTTAGATATTAGCAGCCTTAGAATGTGATGAAGTCTTGTGGAGTGTTGACTGAGTGGATTTGACCTAAAGAAAAAAAAAATCTGTGCATGTTTTTATTTTCTTGTGTGTTTGTGTGGTGGTGGTGGTTGGCGAGAAGAAAATTATGTGCATAGTTGAACTACTTGATTAAATGCATTTGCATGTGTCGACATCTAGTGGCTTGCACCACTACAAGTTTCCACCAGTTAAAATTTTTAACTAAAAAAGTTGAAATTTCAGCATTTGCTGTTATCTTCTGAATACTACCCTTCAGTTACATATTTTTGCATCCCAAGAGTTAGTGAAGCCTCTAAAATGTAGTTTCAAACCTTACATTTGGTTGAGGTAATGTGAAGTGAATGTTCCAGACAGATACTGTAAATTTACGGAGCTATGTATAGCTATCCTCATTTAGGAAGAATAGTGCACTATGATGATCATACTGAATTGGATTGTAAAGATGCTACACAATTAATGCTTCTCCAGTTAATAGTACATTCTTTTTCTCGATAAGCAGCACTCTGGTTGTGGTCGTGTTCAGGTGCTTGCATTATCCTGCATGCAACACAAAGAGCTGCATTTGGTTAACAGATAATTTGGTTGTTGAACAAAGGCGAACAAATGGATTGGTTTGGAAATCATGATGATGGATGCTCTACATGTGTAGGCAAACAGCATTTAAGCTAGCTGATTTTTTTACCCATAAACCATTCAAACTCTTAGATTCTGAGGAATCGCACTAGGAGAAAATTTTCTGTTATGGTCAGGAGCTTCTAGTTTATACATATTATAATATTTTTAAATGCTGTAGAGAAACTCCAGGAACCGATTTTCTCCTTGAAACATGCTCTTGGCACCTTTGAGGACAGCTTTACTCTATTATTTACTTCTACAACAACTTGAGAACGGTTTTTCCTACAACAGGCTATTTTTTTTGGTTTTGTTTTGGCTGTTTTCTTTATTACATTTTCAATGAACTTCATGCTTACCTTCCTTCAGTAGATTGAAAAGAATATACTTTTACTGAGTATCAGATTAAATAGTATATTATGCGGTAGTGAGACTCCAAAAATGTGTGCATGAATAAGTGTAAGTTATATTCTGAACCACATTCCTTTTAATTTGTAATCAGTCTATACTTTTTCCCTGCTTTAGGAATATATGCAATGTCACTTTCAATGTTCTGCAAGCGGGTGGGTCTGAAGGATTTTATTTCAAGTGCTTCTGCATACCCTGGTGCTAGTGGTAATAATCTGTATCTGTTTATCAAATGCATGCATATCCTCCCCTACAGAATCTGAAACCTGTGAACTTGACTGCAGAAGTAGCTGGAGGTCTGAGCTTGATCTTCAGGCGCTGGGCTACCAAAAAGACTGCAGGATCCACAAAGAATGGACGGGACTCGAAGCCCAAGTTTCTTGGTGTAAAGAAGTTTGGTGGAGAGGTACTCATAGTAGGCGCCCTAGATACTTAGTACATCCCAGACTTCTCACATTTTTCATGTCCGTTCTCTCTTCTCTTATCCATTTGCAGAAAGTGATACCGGGGAACATCATAGTTCGTCAACGAGGTACGAGGTTCCATCCTGGGGATTATGTTGGAATAGGAAAAGACCATACTTTGTTTGCTTTAAAAGAAGGGCATGTCCGATTTGAGCTCCATAAACTTAGCGGGAGGAAGTGGGTGCATGTTGATCCGTCAGATGGTCATGTAATTCACCCTATCTACACTGATGCTGCCATCAAAGATAATGCTGAGAGTGAGTTGTGCTAGTGGCAGGATATGAAAAAAGGGCTGTGAAAAAGTTTGTTAAAAGGTTAAAAATAAACATTGTGAGCTTTCTATCATTTCTACTGCAGTAAATTGCATTTTTTTTGCTGTATTTCTGTAACTTCTTACTCGACAACATTTTGGAGAGACTTTTATCTACTTGGGAAACTATTTCCCGATGGTTCATTATGATATATGACGACTAAGCAGCACCTTTTTATCTCTGAAATTTTGTTCTTGTTTCTTGGCACATTCTGGATTGGAGCATCCCCTTCAAAATCTAGAAGTAAAGCTTTCTGTAATGATATTTTTAACTTTCGACTCGAGGTGAGTTTTGAAACGCAATTATCGTTCATATATATGTATGTAAAACAGAGAATAGAAATGTTGAGACAGGCATAATGTTCGTAGAAATAGTGTTCAAATAACTCGGACGATTGCATCAAAAAGATAAAGTGAGAATCGTGCAAATTTGTTCTATATCTGTTTGCCAAGATGGAAATATTTGTCGACATTTAACAGAAGTAATAATAATTGGTTCCTCTTTTTTCTTGTTTAGTTTTGATGAAAATAAGGAAAAATATGTAATAAAAAAAGGATGACTAAAAATGGAGTACACGCGCCAGGTAGGGGTCGAACCTACGACTTTCTGCTTAGGAAACAGACGCTCTATCCACTGAGCTACAGGCGCCATGTTGTTTGCAATAAAATCTTTTATTATTTATGAGGTGATCCAATATAACTAAAATCAGATTTTGAAAGGTCAGTATTGATCGAGAAAAAATATTAAATTAATAAGAGTCAGTATTATTTTTTATGTTATAGTTAATATTGGAAATAATAGGTTGTTGTCGACTGCAATCGAAACAAAATTTGGAACCTTGAAATTGGAAGGCGGACACAAAAGTTTTTTTTCCTTTTTTGGATAGATGGACATAAAGGTGGTGTTTGATTTGTTAGTACCGTATCCTAGGAATCGGATTTGTTAATCCCAAAGAATAATACTCCCTTGGAATTGAAACATGAGAATAAATTATTTTTACATTTTATAAGAATAGCTTTTCTCTATATTTTCATTATTCATGAGGTTAAATGTTTTTTTAATGAGTAAGACTACCTCTTATCATTTCAAAAAGTAAAGTACCTTGTTTGGCAGGATAACTAAAAATAGGACTTATTCTATGGACAAGTGATTCATAGTAGTGACGAGATGCATAACTCAATATCCCTTTGAAACAATAACGACAATTTTTTTCTTCTCTCTGAAAGTTCAACTATTGGTATCATGAAACATTTTTACAGCGTAATTGTGTTTTTTGTCTATTTCCGATAGAATGTAGAAAACCAGTGAATAATAATAATAATAATAATAATAATAATAATAATAATAATAATAATAATAATAATAATAATTTTTTCACGAATAATCCCAAATTATAATTTTACCGATTTTCATTCTTAAACTATTTACACTTTGATATTTTAATCCTCTGTCAATTTTTTTGTTAAATTAAATATGTTAGATAACACTTGTACCCTTATTATGTAAATTTTTAAAATATTTTTTCTTTTATTATTTATTAGTTTAAAATATTTGTAATATTTTGCTAATCCTTTATTAGATTAACAAAATAAATAATAAAAGATAAAAATTATTGTACACTTTCACATAAGGGTATAGATGTTATTTAACAAATATAAAAAAATAATTTTAAAAGAAAAAAATAATAAAATTAAACGTTAGGACTAAAATGTCAAAGAGAAAATAGTTTAGAGACTAAAATTGATAAAATTATAATTTGAGGTTATTCGTGAAAAAAAGTTATAATAAAGAGCGTTAGCAAAAATATCCCTAATAATAATAATAATAATAATAATAATAATAATAATAATACGACGAGAGTGCAAAAAGATCTTGGATGAAAGTACTCTTTCAATTTACATAATACCTATGAATACGGACCAAACTGCACACCAACCAATATTTTTCATTTCATCTCTATATATCCCTGTACTTACAAGGTCACAATCTTCCAGTTCTTGGACTGGGAACCTGTTGCTCCATGAATTATGTCGATGACAGAGTATTTTGCCTAAACCTGAAAACGGATGAATCAGTCTTGCCATATTTGAGGACTTCACGAAGTTTAATTGGTATGGAGCATCTTGGTGTCCAATATGGACCTGCATGGTACTGCAGCATGATCCAAAGAATGGCGTCGAAGGCTAAAATCTCTACACATAGTTGTCTTCTGGTTCTGGGAAGATTTCTCTTGACATCCTTCTCTGAGACAAGGAATAATCTCCTGCACTCCCTTGAGACCTTCCACTAGCTCCACTCTTCGAAGTAGTACGTGCTTCCTTTGTTGATACAGTGGAGGTTACATCTGAGTTACTGTGTGGCCAACCTCCAACAATGGCACCGTGCCACGAACCTCGAAATGATGGAGTCCTAAACCGAGAGGAGTTGAAGGAATTCTGCCTCACTACTCTTAGTGGATTCTCCAGTGCTTTTAGAACATGCCTTGCAAGTGGACGCTTCGAAGGCCTAGAGTTGAGACATGATTTTGCAATGACAGCCATTGCCCAAACCTCCTCTAGGTGGTCTTCGTTGACAGAAAGTAATGGGTCCAAAATGCTTGTAGTCCGTTCCTTGTCATGCATACTGATGTATTTTAGTGTCTCCTCCAGCCACTCGGCAGTGGCAGCGTTCTTGGAGCTACTGATACCAATCCTGCCAGTCACCAGCTCCAGGAGTACTTTACCCAAGCAATATATGTCATAAGCACAAGTTGCAGTGCTAGAAGACCCTGAAAATTTAAAACACCCAGAGTTGATCAATTTTACTTGAATTATCACAAAACATTAGCAATGAATTAAGAGAACAAATTATTTATTCACAGAGCATACTCACCAGGAATGCCTTTGTCAAGCTTCCTGCAAAACAAAGGGTAGAAGAAGTTTGTTAGAACATCAAGAAAAAAACGTCCAAACTATTTTACCATAAACCAAATTACCAATGTACTAGTGTACAATGAAAATTTTGACAAACTAGACAGACATGTAGAAGAATTAAATCTGTATTTTTATTAAGTTCTACATTAATCCATCAATAACCATTCAACTATTACTGAAAATGAAACTAGAGCACCTCGAGCCCCCATAGGTCTAGTGACAAAAAAGCTAAAAAAGTCTCTGGTCCAGATTTAATTGTTTAATTTACTTTCTTTTAGAAGAAATTTGACCATGATGGTTTCTTGAACACTGTCAAGGTGCGTGAAAGCGAGTTGTATGTATAGAATAGCCCTTCTTCTCTGGGAAACACTTTCTTGCACTTCTCTTCCCAAAGCATTTGAAAGCGAGTTGTATGTATAGAATAGCCCTTCTTCTCTGGGAAACACTTTCTTGCACTTCTCTTCCCAAAGCATTTGTTTTCATTTTTGCGTGAATGAATGCTTGAAGCATCAGCTGTTCACACAAGCAACATCACTAAACCCACTAATTTAGAGTTTGTTGCTATCATGACGTACTCTCTGTACTGACAACATCCAATTGACCTATCCAAAATTTATGGCGATATCCTCAAGTTGCTAACAGGAAATTTAAGTCTTACTTCCTCTACCAGAAATGACATGAACAAATAAATGTTAAATTTGGATGGGAAGTGCACCCACAAGTGAGATGGAATTGCTCCAAACATACTAAATGTTCTCTTGGCTCTTTAGCAGTTTCTCAATGTTCCATGTTTTCCAAAAATTTCCACATGCTAACTGCAAATAGAGTTAGTCTTCTTCCTCTCTGTAGCATGGAAATACTCGGTTATGGGGATGACATGTAGAAATCTGAAACCACATATTTTACCGCGAGCTTCACATAGGTTATGATGAATAACTCAATTTTGCTTATTGAACAATAGACATGTTCATCAGGCTCGAAGGTTTTTTTTTCGGGTTTCTTTTCACCGAAAAATAAACCCCGTCAAGCCTGATGAACATATATAGACAACCTCACTTTGGACATTTTGGCAACAAGCTTTGATTACTTATCACTGAGAATCTCACTTAAAGGGAAATGTCAAAATATTTCAGTTGTTCAGCACCTAAATAAGTAAACTTCCAGCAAAAAATTGCAAAAACTAGCAGCGATAGTTAGATCAACTTCCAGGCACACAATCCTAGCCCGTGACTTTCAAGTATTTACTCTAACACTTCCAGCCAATTTTCTTTATAAAAAAATTAAGAAAATCTTTATCAAATTGCTAATTTTCTGTGAATCATGAGCTGATAAGATGGTTGTGCAAATAACAAAAATACCAAAGAGGAAGCCATAAATTAAATGCCTCCCCCATATGCAGGAAAAGAAGGAAAAAAAAAAGAATTGCTGGCTGGTACAGGGCTTACTGTGGTCTAAGGATTCTGTTCAAGACTCTTGGGTGGTCATCTGCCTGTTGAGTGCAAATCTCCCCTAAGCTTCCAATTCGTACCTCATACTTATCATCAAGAAGTATACTACTGGCTTCAAGATCTCTGCAAGAAAAACAGAAATTTATTCTAATCACTTGTATTCATCCAAACGTATACATGGAATAGTCAATTTTCAGAAACATGAGATAGCAATAAAGGGAAAGGCGAGGGAAATATTCTATTGACTAGGAGTCAGGCAGTGAACAACTTTATGGTTCGATTGTAGCACATTGCAATAGCATAAAAAAGGTTGATAGTTACTCAATGTAAATATACTTGGAAATGTGGAATTATCATTGCTTTTCATCTAATAATTTCAGTGGCTTCTCTTGACCAAAGGGAGGGATACCATTAGGAGATCGTAGTATCTATTAGGGGAGGAGAGCGGAAGTGAGGCGGATGTTCATTTCATTGGATGGAAACAGCTCATATTGTTCTTTGTAAGTTGTCGCATTATCTTCTAATTCTGTCATATTTATTCTGTTCACAGAGCTACTTTCATCATCATGAAACCATTACACCATAGATGGTTAGTGTTTAAAGATTATATAATTAGTCCGAAATCCATTCTCTTCATATAAGTTAACATTCAAAATTGAAGAAAACAAGCATGGAAGTCATCAGCATCATTCAGATTAGGCTCTAGGCCTCTAGCAAACATGTGACCATGGACCTGGACAGCAAGTAGAGGCCAAATGAAGTAGCAATGAGATAATGCATAAGTACCGATGAACAAGTGGAGGATCCATCGCATGATGCAGGAAGCATAAAGCCTCTGCCACGCCCATCGCGATTTTCAACCTTGTTATCCAATCCAAGGACTGCAAACCCTCATCATGCTGCACTGGTTTTTTATGCAGTGCAGAAGAAAGATCGCCATTTGTCATGTATTTGTAAACCAAGAGCTTCTCATTTTCCTTCTCCAAACAGTGCCCAACGAATGGCACAAACCTCCTATTCGATATCTTAGAGAAGAAACTCAGCTCCTGAATGTATAACTCATTCCTTACAGCCTGCAGATCAACTCTCTTGACCACTACCTTACTACCATCATCCAAAAGGCCACTGTAGAGATCCCCAGAATGCCCTTTCTTGACAAGATTCCCGCTCTCTGTCACCTTGAACAACTGCTCATAAGTGAAGGCATCACCAACCGCCGAAAAGCTCACAGAGGACGGAGGTGAATGTGGCAGTGGTGCTACCACACCTCCAGCGTGCACAGAGTTATTGTGGAGGTTCCTCTGATTAGCCGCAGGCCGTCGACGTTTCATCAAGCACAAAGCAGGCACCACAACCACAAGGACCACAAATGCTACTCCACCTAGTGTTCCAGCCAATATATACTTCCATTTGTGGCTCCTTTTGCCGCCATTTGTAGGTAAGGTACCATCATAAACAATGCCCCTTTGCCTGTAGAACTCCTCGCAGTCGGCTTTACTCCTCTGGTTCGACGCATTGTTGAAGCAATTCATATCGAGCGAAGCATTCGTGGAGCCATTGCCGATCGCTGCACCGCCTTCCAAATAATTATGCGAAACATCGACCAAAGCAAATCTCTGAAGAAAGGCTACAAATCCAGGAGGAATTTGTCCATAGAGTATATTATTAGAGATGTTGAGTACTATTCCGCTAGCATTCCCACGGCCAGTCACGAGCTCCGGGAGAGTGCCGGTGAAGTTGTTGCTCGAGACGTCCAGAGATGTCAACTCCGGCAAGCTCCACAGTGAACTCGGTAGACTGCTTGAGAATCTATTATGACTCAGTTTTGCCGATTGCAGTCGCAGAAGCCCCGAGAAGAGCCTCTCCGGCAACACACCGGAGAGATCGTTGAAGCTGAAGTCGACGTGGAGGAGCGACGTGAGGTTGCCGAGCTCCGGGGGGACGGCGCCGGAGAGGCTGTTGTTGAAGAGGGCCAAAGTTTCCAGGCTCGTCAGCATGCCGAGCTCCGGCGGGACCGCGCCGGATAGGTAGTTGAAGGAGAGATCAAGGCTGACGAGGCCAGGGAGGCGGGAGAAGACGCTACCCGGCAGAACGCCAGTGATCAAGCACCCGGAGAGGGAGACCACGGTGAGGGCGCCGGCGCCTGCGAGCGCGTCGGGAATCGGCCCGGGAAGCGGGAAGCCGGAGGCGTTGAGGGAGGCGAGGCGGGAGAGGTTGCGGAGGCCGTCGACGGCGAACCGTGGGTCGAGGCGCCCGAGCCGGGTGCGCCGGAGGCCGGATATATCGAGCCCGACGACCCGACCGGACCGGCAGGCGACGCCGGCCCAGGCGCACGGGTCAGACTTCCTTGGCCAGTCGCGGGCGCGGAGGCCCAGCGAGGCCCGGAGGCTGTACAGACCGGCCCGGTCGGACGCCGACCCGAGCGGCTGGGCCGAACCGGCTCGCTGTTGACCACAGGAGAAGACGGCGAGCAAAAGGCAAAGAAGCGCCTCCGGCGAGATCATGCCGCCGGCGAGGCCACTACCTGCAGCTGGCAACTGTGTGTCTATAACCGAACTCCATATCTATCTCCGTATCTATGCTTGTCTGATGGAACACATAAATTAAAGATGGATGGATGCACCTAACAATAACTGTTGCTTTATGTCTCATGTATACGTTTACGTGCTGCTCTCAATACCATGTCAAATGATCGTTGTGGAACAGCATCCACAGGAAGGAGCTCCTCCTTATGGCGTTAATGGCGGAAGGATCTGAGAGTACTTTTTGGTGTCTCTTTCTCGTGCAACTTTTTTATCAGTCCTCTTCTGGGCACACACACACACACAGAGAGAGAGAGAGAGAGAGAGAGAGAGAGTTCAACTCACGGAGGACTCGGGAGAGGTTGGTGGAAAGAAGGAAATTTAGCAGAAAGGCGACAACTGTAGAAGGTCTGCGGAGGAGGTGCAGAAGATGCAAATTAATTGGCGAGTAGAAGATGCAAGTCAAAGGGATTTGCTCGGTGGCCGTCGTCGAGAGTGATCGGAGCAACAGCACGGAAAGCTGAGATTGGAATCATTAGGAGGAGGAGAAGGAGGAGGAGATGTGGACAAGTAGAAGAATTGTTTCTTACATGATTGATAAATAAAAAGGGAGCTACAGAGCGGGTTGAACATTACACAGTCTCGTTCCATATTCCAAAATCTTTTACCATTAACATAAAATATTTAAAGTTCTAAAAGAACATATAATTAATATTTTCGCTTGATAAGGACAATCGAAAATAAAAAAAAAATATTTAAAATATTTTATTTTCCATTATCGAAAAATTAAAATTTCATTGTTAGAGAGTTTTAACTCTTTGTATTTTCTAATTTTAATACAGTTTTAACTCTTTGTACTTCTTTTGTCATTTAAAAAGAAGAAAAAATAGTGGGCGTTAATTAATGCATTTGAAATAAAGGAATCAACCAACAAGTTATTCGTTCACTTCTATCCAATTTACGGATAAGTCAGCAAAAAAATCATATGAAAATTCACGACAAATTTGAGGTCACTTTCAATTATAGTGTTATTGTGGGCCTTGATGATTTAAAGTCAATAATTAGTCGATTACTAAATTGTGCAAGAAAAATATTAATGAATTAAATCTCACATAAATGAATATATATATATATGCCAAGATTATCATACTAGAAAATCGGATATATATTTTTAAAAGTTGTAACCAAGGAAACTATGTTTTCTTTGTATTTTTCCATCGAATCTATGCTTTATTTGTATTCTTCTATGTTGTCAAATACAAGAAAAAAAACAGATACAAATGATTTGTAAATAGAATTTTTTTATATACATGACTGGAGTTGAGATTCCTTTTTATTTATGTTAGAAATATGAAATGTCTTAATTAAGAAAAATGCGAAATTTTATAAAAACAAAAACAAAACACAAACATGTGTATATATATTATCTTAAAACTTAATGATAGACTGATACTGATCAATAAGATTATGACAACACTAAAAAAAAGCTGCTTTCTTAATTTACTATATCTGCAATTAAACGTTAATTTAATTATCGATCATATCAATCTTTCAAGGTCCACGAATTCTTTATGTATTTATTTAAAAAAAAAGTTTAGTAGCATCTTATCTCATTTAAATATTTAATTTGGTAAGGTCGCAAAAAATATATACACCTCAAAATAGGGTCGTGTGATGCAATGGAGGACGGACAAATGGTTGCCAACAGCAGTTGCGTCTGCTTCAATTCCGTGCACTTGCGTTATCTCTACAATGCATAGCCATTTTGACTGCTTATTTGGCTTGCAAATTGCAAGTTGCAACTGTTTATAAATAATGATAGTATGATTTTATAGACATATCATGGAATCTTTTGATATGCTTATGGTCTGGTATTTATTGTTTAATAGCTTCTTGGAATTTTAATTCTGATGTAGAGATAATAAATTAGGTTAAGATAGAAGTAATAAAGATAATTATGTTTTCATGAAATGACTATTAAACTTGTTGTTGATAAATTCATTACCGAAATGCGTTTTTAATAATTCAACAAATTTTTTTCATCAAATATTGCATGTGCATTATTGAACCGTGCAATATAATACGAAATTATTTTTTTCGGATAGAATTATTGACATATGATTAATAATAATGAAATTAATAATCGTAAAAATTAAATCTAAAACTGTTAACCTTAGTCAATTAAACTTGGTTAATATTTTGCTGCTTTTCTATGACCAAGTTCATGGAGTTTTGCATCAGTAGCCTGCATACTTACAGCTGGCTTCAACAAATCTTGAGTACTATATAATGTTTACATCAAAATATAAAGTTTCAATAATACCAGAAAAAAAAAAAAGAATACTGAGAGCTTCGACAGTCAACACCCTTGGCACCGTTCAGCAGTTCATCATTTGTCTTTCTTATGAGGCTCATGCACATGGCACAATGAGACGTAAGCACATTGATTTTACTTTAATTTTAAATGTTATATAAAGATTTATTTCACTACATCACACGACAATTATCAATCACAAAAACATGAATTATTTCTCTTAAAAGTTATTAACACATAATTAGTTTTATTAAAAACACAGCATTAAAGATTAATTAATCATTCTAATTTTTACTTAAAAAGTTATGAATTATTTCTATTTATCTTTTTCGAACTATTGTAAAAATTCATATCTAACTGTGATGTATAAAATCAAGCAGAAATAGATCTGAACTTCATTTGAATTAACCAATTTGATCCAGAAGTCTTATTTTTTATTTTCTTATATTTTTAATATATGAAATTGTTATTTTATCTTTCTCATATTTCTTTTTATTAATTTTCTTCTTTTTTTTTCTCTCGTCATGTCTTCTCTCTTCGTCCTCTCTCTCTTCTTTCACTCGCTCAAACTTCTCTCTCTTTTCTCTCCGCTCTCATTCCTCTCTCTCTCATGGCAAGTTCTGCGAGCTCGCTGGCCTGCGCGTGCAAACGAGAGGGAGGAGTGAGAGAGAGAGAGGAGATAGATATGATATATTTTTTATTTAGAAAAATAAAATAATAATATAATAAATAATTTTAGTAAATTTAATATCAAATGATTCGACTAAATTATTCAATTGAGAAAAATTCAAATCTAAATTTGTCTAATTTTATATATTAATAAGTATATATTTTTGTGATAATTCGAGAGATATTTATAAAAAAAACTCAAAAGTCATTTACACATCGTATACTCTCATTCACTCTATGAATATTAAGCACAATATAACAAGATTTAAGTATAATCATTTAGGCTATTATTCAAGTTCTGTCTAATTTATTCAGTTAACTAAATTATTAACAAACGATGCTATCAATTTGAGATATTGATTTTTGTTGATATTCAGAGCTCTAAAGTGTCTTGACCTTAAATAAAATGCTTTCCACCTTTTTTCCCCCGATAAATCTGTCACTTGTTTCCTTGGAGAAAAAAAGATGTTTTTATTAAATTTCCAAAAAAATGTTATCATATCTATGTTTAAAATATAAAATACTGAACTTCTAGTCTTATTGATATATGTATCAATTTAGTTTTAGATAGTTAATCGTTGGCATATAATTGTTATTTGCTCATAAGATTTTTATCCACTAGCTAAAATAAATCAACATTCAGTGTTCAGATTGTAATTTGCGTCAAATAAAAACCGTTCCCTAACGACTAAATGGCTGATACCATTTTCATCAGTGAATAATAGTTTGATTAATAAATAACTTACAGTTAAATTTTTAAATATTTTCAAACTATTGTGTTGAAATCGGTAGTCCGAGTGTCAGTTAATACACTTGTTGGTGTTGTTTGTAAAATGCCTTTACGAATCAAGAATAATGTGAATGAAGAAAAAAACTAATATTATTTGTTTTCTAATCATCCTATTTTTCGCATCTAATTTTCCACATAAATTTATTTTGATTTATCAATTAAATCATTAATTTAAATTTTATGAAAAATTGTGTTAACTTATTTTTCAATAAGTATAAAATATCATTTTCTAAGAAAATTTATTTAAATATATCAACGAATATTTCATAATTATTACAGTAATATCTTTTACGATTATTTTGTTACTTTATATATTTTTTGTTGTATTAAGAAAGTAAAGGTAAAAAATATTCTTTTCATAATTATTGAAAATCAATTAACAAAATTTTGATGAAATTTGACGAAAGGATCTGAGTGACAAGTCGAAATAAGTTTAAAGATTAAATAATTCTTTGATTCAATTGACTATTACATTAAATTTTAAAATGAGAATATAAAATCACGTTCACTATTATTAAGGGAAAGTTTGAAATTTTCTAGATTTATAATAATAATCTATCAGATATGAGAATTCAAATTGAAAAATATGATAAATTTATAAAAGAAAAAGTACTCATAGTTCAAAACCAATTTGGTTTCATATTCTTGAAGACGAATAATAAATTGCAAAAGTGAACACATCCAATGGAAAGAAAAGAAAAAAAAAGCAAGATGCGAAAGAGAACAAAGTTTAGTCAGAGTTCCTAAATTTTAAGTAAAATAATAATTTAGTTACACTAAGATTGCCGGCCGGTTTGACTTTGACGTATCCTAAGCGCGAAACGCGTCCACGAACAGTAGCCGCGCTTTTATTTATCACTTTAGCCTTCCGTGTCCTCTCCATTAACCTTCTTTTAAAACCATTTCTTATATATGTAGCATTATATCCAATCATATATTTTTTTAAGAAAAATAAAAGTGTAGTGTTAGATGGCATTGCCTTCATCTTATCTTATATTTTGAAGTATTAAATTTAAAATATGTAACTTAAATTATTTTTTATTTAAATAATAAAATTTTAATTATTTTAGTGTAGATCATTCATTTTAATTTAATTATTTAAATTATAGGATAATATATATGTAATGTAAACTAACACTATACCTTCATTGGACTTTATATTTCTCTAATCACATAGTATAAACATCCAACCGTTCATAATGAATAATTGTATAATAAAATACACATATGCATTTTGCATGCAAAATGTGTGTTCATAATATTAATAAGAAAAATCGTGACACATTATTGTCCCTGTTGGAAACAATATGAGATAAGTGCTATACTTTTCCACACAATAATTTTTTTTTGAAGACCTCACTATTTTTTTAGATAATAGAAAAATATGAATATAGCTTATATATAGCATGTGTGTATAATATTGGAAAATTAATTAAATACAAGAAAGTAGGCATATTTTATCAGTATTTATTCGGCATGTATTGTTTCATTTGTTTATTAATCAAGGTGTGGGTATCAATGAGTGAAATCAATATTGTATTCATGTGAACGAAAAAAAATAATGTATTCATGTGGTTGACCATCATATATTTATTAATTAAAGAATTATAAACTTATCGATTATCACACATATGCCAATATTATCGAGCTAAGATTGATAATATCAACCATGGTTGCTTGTACATTTGATATTGTGACTCTGAGAAGTCTTATATATGTTTAAAAACCTAGGAATTGACCTCAGTTTTGCTCCTCTTGTTTAAATAATTTTGAATTTTCAAACTTCAATTCCAAAAGTCTTTTCACTTCGCCTTGAAGTAAAATCAGTATGGAATCAATATTTACCAAGTCAAAACCATCAAAATATTTCTATAAAAAGAATAAAAATATTTATCTTATTTTGGCAAAAAAATAAATTGTTTTCCCAAATTTTGTGTCTGAAAATATAAATATGAGTATATGACAATATGTAACATGTATAGCATATCTGTCGTCGTAATTGGTACTTGCCGTCATAAATATGCTAAGGATCATATGTATAATGCTCTCTTCTTTGATATCAATTTACATATATGTTTTTCGAATTTCAAGAAAGCATTATTAATTACCACATTGCGCCAATAATTGGTGATTTATGAAATAATCGATATGAAGATCAATTTTTATTATGTGAGATTCTTCAATAAAAATTCTTCTTGTACTAAGATCATGTCAGTCTAACCAAAAAAATTGATAATGTTGTATCCCAACATATAAAAGCTAACCAAGAAACTGATTTTTAGTTAGGCATCTTTGAGCGTTTAGCTATTTGGCCGACATATTTTGAATATCCATCATTGTGAAATTTAGATGCATAGAGGATTTTTTTTTATTTCTAGCAATATAATATAAAAACGATGAAGTAAGTTTTTTACTATTTAAGAAAAAAAAGTTTATTTATTCTAATTAACCAAGCCTAAATGATATGTTGACTTAGTTAACACAAAACGAAATATTGACTAATACTAGGCTTTGTTAGATAAAATTAATTAATAATTTAATTAGCGAATAATCGACTTGGACTGACTAACAAAAAACTAATATCATTTAAATATAAGAGAGTAACAAATAGAAATTTGATTAATAAAAGTTATGAAATGTTTTTTTTAAAAATAAAATATTTAATATTGTATTTAAAAATAAAATAAATATTTTTGGATGAAGATGAAAAGATATGTTATGAATAAATGTCTAATATCTAAACTTTAAGTTTGTACGGGCCGATGAGAATGACCTATGCCTTTTTTCCCTTTAATCTCTAAATATTATTTTAAAAAGTGCTTAGTAAATATCTAAAACTTTTGATCAAATCAAAATTCTGTTCGCCATCTTAAATATTTAAATTTTAACGTGCCGAACAAAACCTAAATATATTCAAGTCAAGAGATAAGTCCGGGATAATTATTTATATATAATAAAACACCAACATGTACTTTCGTTGTGGATTATCAACTAAAGTCTGTAGGAAATTATACTTGTTCTCCGTAGTAGAAAAGAAAACAGAAGAAAAAGGTTCAATTAACCCTGTTCTCTTTCAACTTTTTTGTAGGACATTTCCACAAAATTATTGAATGGATTTTAGCCGCCGATTCCCGTCGCTTTCTTCTTCCTCTTCTAAATTTATAACGTTGATAATATCGAAAGGAAAAAAAACTGAAACGTTGAGAAAGTAGACTTTCGAGGCATCTCTCGAACTTAATTGTTTGAGCTGTGAGTCAAAATTAATAGACATGCATTATTTTCATGTGCGTACGAACTGCATCAAAAAAATTAAAATCACTACTTCCAATCAAATGCTTTCCAAGCTTGCAAATATATAACATTGACAGTACCAAACAACCGTTAAAAAACACATGACTCACTCTCACACGCAATAAGCTCCAAAGATTGATGAAATCTATAAGGAGTTCAATGCTTACTATGCACTAATTAAATCGGATCATGATAATTTAATTACTTGAACAAATTTCACCTTACAAATATACCTATCAATTAGAATGAGCTCAAGGTATGCCCATAAAAGGTGGGTCTCTATCGTTGTTGGATCATGATCAAATGAGTGATGAGAAAATGATACAACATATAATAAATGCATAAGTTAATTGTAACTTGGTAGGGTGAAGGGGAATAATGTAGGCAAACTTTAGTCATAAAATAATATATATAAATTCCACTCATCTTTATATAATATTTATCTGCGCGTGGACCTGACCTGGCGTAGCTTATTGTGATCAAATAATGCTCTTCGATTTGGATTGATGCAGATTGCAGAAGAAAAGAGAACTGAGCCACCAACTTTGATGGGCATCTTTCCAACCTCGACGAGGGAGAGTTCAAGTTGGAATTCTTAAAATATTATAATCAAAAGATAATTAAGATATATAATCATATAGTTAGTGATTCAAAATTTGAGGCGATACAATTATTAATGGATTAAGAAGTTAAGTAGGAGTTGACAGAAGTAGAATAAAAAATAATTTAGTTTGTAAATAGGTTAGACATGTTTAAAAAGCTTAATATACAAGTTAAGTCTTATAATAAGTTTGAAAATTAATTTCGACCTGTCTCGTTGAGTTGAAGTTTGACTAGATTTAATAGCTTATTAAAATATATTTATTAATTAAATATATATTTATATATATAAATTAAATTGTATTTATAATATGGGAAAAATAAAATATTGTATAAGTTAGCACATATATATATTATGCCATTTATATTTATTATTATGATATTTAAATTAATAAACTAAATTTAATATAAACAAGTTAAATTTAAATAAAAAATTTAAATTTAAGTTTTAGTCTGACTTATTTATTAAATAAATTGAGCCGAGCAATGTTTACACTAAGCTAAGCTACAAATTACTCATGAATGATTTAGTTTATGTCCAATCTTAAAATTAAATAAGGTGCAACTAAAATTAAATACAACCACCGTCTACTTATCATAAAACATGAGATAATATTAAAAAAAATAATTTATGTTTCACAATAAGCGTATATACCAATTTGACCGATGGCACTGCACTTAATTTTTTTAGTTACCTCACAATATTCGAAATTATTAATATTTAATTAATCTTCGTCGCACTCGACTAATCAGTATCCGACAGTGCACTTAACTTGATTGCGTCTTACTTCTTCTCCTAGATTAAACTTTACTTTCGAGATGTCGTAGATTTAAGTCTTTGTATTTTTCGTCTCTATCTGAGAAACTATTTGTCTTGTTGATACCAAAATTATTATCGAATAGAAATTGATCACACGGTCGTCTTGTTCGTGTGAACGCCTCGAGCCATTGCCGACTTATGGATGTAGTGAGACTTGGTCAATTTCGTATTCTTATTCTTATTCTTCTTCTAATTCTACTTGTATACATATACGTGTGTGTGTGTCATAATCAAGACGTCGATACGTAAACGGAACGAAAGATGACATGTCTGACGAGCCTCTGCCCCTAATTTAGGAAAGCATTGGTCTGTGATTAACTAGTTTGGTATATAATTAATCAATCAATTATTAAATCGAAAGCTAAAGTACCTTTATTTTAACTTTCTTTTGAGTATAAGTAGTTTCTCAAAGTTTATTTTGTATTCGTACTAATTAACTTTGCTTTTGCACAGAATATAATAAGAACTGGACTGTAATATAATTTACAGCACTGCATAGACCATTAAATTTAAAATATATGATTAAGAATAAACAGTGTATTTAAATTTTATTTTGTTGCAATCATATATCTCAAATTTGATGATATATAAGATAAAAAAATATAATATATTAAGTAGGTAGGATACACTTTCATTAAATATCTCTCAGTCAATCTCTCTCTCTCTCTCTCTCTCTCTCTCTCTATATATATATATATATATATATATATATATATATATGTACCTTTATTTTTTTCTCTATATATATATATATATATATAATT
>LTAE01001286.1:0-18456 GCA_001647135.1 Pontederia paniculata | reverse complement strand
ATATATATATATATATATATATATATATGTACCTTCATTTTTTTCTCTATATATATATATATATATATAATTTTATTTTATTTTTTTCAACCATCATGGCAAAGTTTGTCAAATTTTATTGATCTCCATATTCACATTTTATTTCCTCCTCGAGATCATTAACATTTTAGGAGAAAATCACAGTTATAAAAAGACTGTAAAGACTTCAGTACTTCACCGTCGACCTTTACCACGCCAAGTTATAGGAAAAGTTGAGGAAAAAAAATCGTATGGGAACGACGTGAATACGAACTAAAAATTAAAAATAAATTTGAATTCGGATAATAAACTTTATTTGATTAGTAAAATGTTATAAAATTAAATCTTCAAAAAGTTATAAAAAATGTTCTAGTTCGGTTCAAACTATTTAAAATTTTAGATATGAAATTTCAACTTCGGGAAATCAATTATATTTTAAAGGTTTTTTATCCAATTAATTCGATTTTGGGTGAACGTGCGAAAAAGAATTTCATAATTAAAGTGATGATTAAAGGGCTTAAATTTTCTTATTACTTTACCTCCCTCGACTCTCGACTCAGAACTCAAATTTATTTACAATTTTCTTTAATTTAGATTGTTTTTCCTTGTCGAGGCTGATTTTTTTCAAATTTATTTACAATCTTCTTTAATATAAATTATTTTTTTGTCGAGATTGATTTCTTTTTCTCGATTAAAGTGTAGAATTTATCGATATTCGAAATTATTAACATCTGATTAATTAGATATTTGAATGAGTGCATAAATTCTAATTATCTTATCTTTAAAGTTTGAACTCAAAATAAGTAATTTTTTTTTAAATATAATTTTACTAAAATTGAATCAATCAAATTTTAATGATGAATTTGACGAAAAGAAAAGAGAGAAAGCCTTCGTTCATAATGTTTATCAGAAACTTCCAATCACACATGCAACCTTGTTTTTTCCTATCACGTATATAAGGTTGGCAATAAGTCAGGTCGTTCGTGAGCGACTCGTGACCTGACCTATTTTGAACCTTGCTCGGCTCACCTTTTTAGATAAATAAGTCAGACTCGAAATTAAGATTTGATATTTTTATTTAAACAGACTTAGCTCGTCTATATTAGACCTAGCTTGTTAGCTTATAAGGCCAACATATATAATTAATATATATTATAAAACTTAAAAATATTTAACATATGAGCCAAAATTATTAATAATTTTGATTAAAAAAATCGAATGTAATGTCAAAAGAGGTACAATAAGTTACTTTTATTCAAAATTATTATTAATTTTAGTGTATTAGATATGTACAATACTAAAGTGCACAATATTTTCTTTTTATTATTATAAAATATAATTTTAAATATAATTTAATATATATATTTATTAATTAATAAATATGATTTAATAAGCTATTAAGATAGGTTAGATTTCTTAAATTTAATAAATAATACAAGTCAAACTTAATTTGTAAGTTAAATTTTTGACCTAACTCGTTTATTAAACTTTTTAAATAGATTAATCTATTTAAGTGTTGGCCTAATTCGACTCCACTCGTGTCCACCCTACACATGTAACTCGAATTGGCGGCTGCAAAGGCCAACGACCCCGATTGTTCTCGTGTTCATAAGAAGGCTGGAAAAGAAAGCCAACATGTTCATTAAATGCTACTGCATATGGATCAATTTGTGCGCCGAAATGCTCCGGTGGCAAACTCAATTAATGCATCTTTTTTTCTTCTCTGACTTTGTTTTAAGTCGACATAGGACATCTTATGTGCAAATTTAAAATCACTAGCGCAATTTGACATATATAATGTGAATAATCATGAGAAATAATTCACTAATGTTTATAAATATTAACGCTGACTAATTTTATCTTCTTTTATTATTATCATTATTTTTTATTTCATCCTGAATAATAAATCTGACTGTAACAGTTGAAATTTTTAACGAAAATATTTTGCACAGTTGAACTCAAAATCTCATTGATGACTAATTTAATATTTGATATAATTAACATGTACGTTTTTCTGTACGATGAGAAAACTAACTCAAGAACGAAGTAGTTATAGTTAAGTTACATCCTCATAGGACCTGCCGATGCATCGTCAGCAAAAAGGTTAAAACTTATTACTCAAATATTATGAGGTGAACGAATAAAGAAATTTTAATGGCATAATTTTTTGAATTTAAGTAGTAATCCTTGTTCTTACTGGGCATTAGAAGGGCCCGTTTGGCTTAGCTGATAAAAAATACCTGATAAGCACTAATGTTGATAAGCATTTTAAGTGATGATACTTATTTTAAAATATAAGTAGTTACATGTTTGGATAAAAGTGCTGATAATATCAATAAGTAGTTGTAATGTTTGTTAAAATAAATATTGACTAATATACCCTTAAAGTTATATGATAATAATATTAAAAAATATGGATAAAAGAGTAATATAGTTGGTTAAAACTAATAAGCCAACAACTTTAAAAATAAGCAGGGGGGACCCTGCTTATTTTTTTTCAACTTATAAGTAATTACCTAACAACCTATAAGTATATTTTTTTAGTTACCAAACATGGAGATTTCCTAAAAATTACTTATAAGTAGTTTTAACCTACTTATAAGCTTAGCCAAACAGGCCCAAAATATCATATACATTCTTCGGACTTGGGGGGATTTTATGAGGCGAAGAATCCTCGTAAAAAAAGTTTAACTTACATTTGGCGATAAAAAACTCCTTAAAAAATGTTCAAAGTCCAACATGTCATAATTCTTGCTTAAAATGTATAAAGGTTTTTTTTCTAGTTAAGGTATATTGCCATGAGTAAATTGGATATGAAAAAATAGAATAAGAAAGCTTAAAAAAGAATAATTACACAACTCCCCTATGTAGAGATGTTTACAGAGTGGACTCGATCTGATGAACCCGATGATTCGAATCGATTCAATTTTATTTAGATAGGATCATTAATTAGATTGAATCTGAACTAACTCGATCACCAATGAATCAATTACGAATTTTAAATTTTTTGAATCTGATCAATCCGATAATCTAATTTTTTTATTAAATTTGAATCAAATTATTCTTGATAAAATTTTATATTAGTATATTAAAAATTTATATTTATATCCTTTAAAAGTACTATAAATCCTTGAAAAAATATTTTTTTTTCTTTTTTTAAATATAATTAATGTAATGTTATAAAAAAAATTAAAATATACGAAAAAATTTAATCTGATAAATCGATGATCCGGCCCAATTTAACATGATCCAATAAAAATCGAGTTGAATCAAATTTGATGATAATTTATCATCAACCTGATTTAATCCAACTCAAATGAAATTAACTAGATTGGGTATAATAAAAATGCAAAACTTTCGAATAACTGTGCGGCTAGAACTCCTTAATTCTATATCCTCTTAAAAATCCTCCTAATCCCTCACAGTGGCATGAGTGATAATTTTATTAACTTTTAAGATTATTTATATTATGTGAGTATTAAGAAAATTTTTAGAAGGATGATTTAGGAGGATAGAGCATTTTCCCTCCTTAATATTCATGATACACTTTTCTCCGCCTCTAGCCTCATGAAAAGGCTGCAACTGATGCCTCATGAGGACATCCTTCTAACATTAGTTCATTAGCCATCAGACCGCAAGCCTTTATAGTTTATTTTACGGATAGTACCAGTTAATTAAGAATAATATTTACCGAGGAAAAACCTGTGTTAAGTGACTACATGCATATATCTGAAGTAATCAACACAAAATTATTCATATAAAAACAAAACAAACAAATATATGACCGAGAAAACAAAACTAACAAAGAAACTAACAGAGTACGAGGCGACAAAACAAGCTCAAAGTGGATAGGGGAAGTTACCACTGGAGGCCTCCTTTATGAATTGTCTTCCAAACAATTAAACTCCGAGAGGCAACGACATATGACTTATTTGACTAAACAAAATAATCAGTGACACATTTCTGAACTTGAACAGGGTCTTTGATCTTGTAAAAATGAAAATATTTTTCAGCACACTAAAGCTCAACTAAATTGGTGAATCAAATTGCACTGTAATTAATATGTATGGCTAATAGAAGAATTTTGAAATAAAAGGTAAATAATCCAGAGAGATTGTTCAGATAAGAATTAGAGCTATAATTTGTTTATAGTGATCGGACCAAAACTTATTCACCAATTATCTCTATTGAGGAGAAAATGTTACAAGTGTATATCATGCAACTATCAAGTAGTGTGCAACCAATGAAACATCGATTCAGACCACAAAAACCATTGCTTCCAAGCCCTACCGGGAAACAGTTGTTTGAAGGGGCAAAGTGCTTTCAACTTCTTTAGACTCTGCGGCCCTCTCTGCTACAACTTTTGACATGCCAAACATCTGAAACAGAAACATAAATGGGAACAACAGTGAATAGATTGCACTTGAAACTCAATGAGCTTACACTTGGATTATGTAAAACTCTCCCAACTGACCCTTTTAATAGTCTTCTTAAAGCATGACTTGTGCTCGTCCATTGATGCGTGAATGAATTCATCTATATGGTCCTTAACATCTTCCAAGAAGCTGCTTTCTTCTGACTTTTTCTTCCGGCAAGACATCATGGCTTCATCAACAGCCAAAGGTGCTTGCTTCTTTTCAGAATTGGGTATTTGAGATGCCATTGTATAACTATTTTTTGCATGTTACAAAATACAGAAGTAAAGAAAATAAAGGAATAATTGACAAAAGGCCGTAACTTGTTGTAATGACAATAGGACAACACTGACTATTAGTACCTTGTTTTGAAAGTAAAAAAAGTAACAGAATGATTAAATAAATATGGCCTAGAAATACAACCTCCCAGTTAGATGTATTCCACCAAAAATAATCAAAGATGCATATTTCCCATGAGATTTCTATACTTTAAACTGAATATAATTTCATTGAAGATGGAAGCTTTGTGCCCGCCCTCCCTATTTCTGATAATTAGGTAAATGTCGGAGTAGCAGAAACCTGGTCAGCATGGCAGTGCCCCTTGACTATAATTTATGCATGATGGTTGTATAACACCATATCCTTTTTCTGCTTAACAAAGTAAATTTGGGGGAAATTGTGATCACTGTGATTCAAGGGCGTAAGTCACACTGAACAAATTCCTACTGGACGAGAAAATACATGAACCAAGAAGATGGTTGAACAAGAAAAACAAAACCTAATTCTAAAATCATAAAATACAACATCGAAATAGTATTTGTGCAACGAGGTGAAGGCCTCTCTAAAAGAGAAATTACTATATAAGTAACAATGTTTCTACATAGCGATGGAAGCCTAAAGTTCATCAATATTATTTGCCAAAAATATTTGGTAGAAGAAATCACATGGGGCATGAATGAGAACTGAGAAGAACCTCACATCATGTTATACAATCAGGATATCCAATGGAATTGGTATCAACTATAACGTTCATCAGATTTACTCAACCAAAGTTTCATTTGCTCCCCAAGAAATTCTGCCAGTTGCAACCATGAAGAACGATTAAATTTCCCCTAGAAGTTGACCCAAGGAAGCATTTTGCCAAGCAGATGTTGTTCTAGATCGGGCACAACACATAGGATGGAGATGGACTAACGAAATAAGTCAAAGTTCTTAAATTTTGTCACTCCATACCGATCAGTATCATAAACTCTAACAACAAGTGCAACCATAGATAGATAAACGCGTAATCCAGGCAAAAAGTAAGTAATCCTTCTCATTCTACAGAGCTCACTACGATCAGATTTTAGACATAAATTTAAAAAAAAAAGAACGAGTTCAATGGCAACCCTGATCAAATACTAAAAACAACAAGAAGTAAGAGATTGAACTACGAACCAGCAGAATCGCTTGCTCCGAAGGACGAAGGACGAAGAACGAAAGGAAACAAAATATTTTTGAACCCGAAAGCAATCGGGAAATATTTGATCGAAAGAGACGGAGACGTATTCCCCAAGAAAGGTTTCAAAAGCCTCGAGAAGTTTGGGAACCTTTATTAACGGAGCAGTGGGAGCCATGTTGTGAAATCCGGCTCGGTCGGTCGGATCGGTGTCGGGACCTAAACCGATTCATAAGTCACATTAAACTCAGATCAATAGTTGGACCGTTTTGACTCGGTCAAACCCGGTCAAAATCCGGGTTGAACCATTCAATCCGTGGGTTTGACCAATCCGGCAAAAAAAAATATTTTCTTTCAAATAATAATATTAATAAAAATCTAATTTAATTTTTAAATCTTAAAAGAGCTATTTTGAAACGATTACAATTCGATATTATTACGTTAAATAAAAAACTTAATAAATCAATCAAATATTTCAGTATTTAATAATTATCTTATTATTTATCTTGAGTCATTACGCACTATTACAAACTTTAGTTGTGAATTAAGATTAATAATTATTATATACTTATAATTAATAGTATATGTTATCATGTATTTTGATTTTATAGTTCATAGTATTAATTTATTATTATCCGGTCCGACCATCCGGTTTAATCGGTCCGATCGGTTCGACCTGACTCGTCGGACTATCAGGATCGACGTCCAGGTCGGGTTTTACAACATTGAGTGGAGAGTAATTTTTAGTTAATTATTCAAATTTTTTAGTTAATAGATAAATTATCTGTTAAAAAAATTAGGGAGGGTCAAGCCTCTCCCAAGGGCCGAGAAAATTTTATTAATGCACAAATTATTTTAGGCGACAAATTATTTCCATAAAATATGATTTTTTTTGTTTACAAGCAATAAAATTTCAAAATAGGAACTCAAAATTATTAACTTTAGTTTTTTATGTGAATTCAAACTAATAACTATGATGCTCTTGGCTGCCTTTCAGCTGTTAATTTTGTATTTTTCTAAATACAGTGGGCTTATACATTTGTCGTCGAAAAAACATATTGATGTATTGTTAATATGAATTGTTATAGTTTGCTAATTATTAGTTTTAGCAAGCAGCAATTTGAATTCTTTGTATGTTAACATAGTTAATCTTCTTTTGGCTCAACTCGCTATTAGCCATTGGTTCACATAATTATTAGTTTAAGTATACACTGCATAGTTTAAGAATTTAACTATTCATTATTTATTCAAGATGTAAAGATTTTACTATGAAAACCAAAAACTATAATTTTTACTATAATATCAGAAGTCCTGATTCCATAAAATATGAAACAAACTTAAACAAAAAAAATTAAGAATATAGTTGTTTTAAATAATTAGTTAATAATCTTTATTGTATGTGTATAAATAAATATTTTTTGAGATTTCTATTTCTATGTTTGTTATTTTCTATTTTTTTCCCTAGATAAATGTTAGGTAATAAATTAAATTTATGAATTTATTTTGTAATTAGAAAATTGACACTAATAAAATTAAAATATGTGCAGGCTAAAGTAAATCAAAATTATAAAATATTAAAAATGATACACAATATAAAAATTATATTTAATATATATATATATATATATTTATATATATATATATATAAAGGAGAGGTCGAAGCCACGAGAAGAAGCCAAGTGGCGTGTTACTACGATATTATTTGAGTTGTTTGAATATATAAATTTTATAGCTTTGATGCTTAAACAAATTTAAATGGATTAAATAAGGCATGAAATGTTGTATTTGTTTGAGTCATAAATCATCCTCGAACTATCGTAAAAATTTAAATCTAACCTTAATATATAAAAACGGACAGATCTAGATCTAAACTTTTTAAAATTTGATAGGGCTAGATCTAACCCTAATATATAAAACTGACAGATATAGATCTAATTTTTTTTAAATTTGATAATTTAATTCAACCATCTGATATTCAATTTATTAATTTTTTTAATTTTTTTTATCTTACTAATTAAAAAAACTATCATATCTCTCTCCTCTCTCCACACTTTTTCTTTTACTTTCCTATTTCACGTTTCTCTTCTCTCTCTTCTCTCCCCTCTCACCTCTTTCTCTCTCTCTCTACTAGCGATTTGCGCTCAACGAGTGGGAGGGCTCACTTGCACGCATAGGCGAGCATGAAAGCACGTGCAATCTACTGAACGAATCAAGGCTTCTTAATCTTGTCAAATATTTTTTAGTCAATTTTAAAATTATACTTATATTTTTTAATTATATTAATTTTTTTTGTTTTTAAATTTAATAAATTTTAAATATATTGAGCATGGTAATTGGCATGAACCTTATTTAAACATTGAAAGACATTATTTTTTATAATAATTCTTTTCTTTTTTTATCATTTATTTCAAATGTGGAATTAAAAACAATAAAACTACTACATATATGTCTTATTGTTACATTATCTATAGGATCTATATAACATTTATATGATATAAATAAATTGAAAAACAAACTATTATTTTTTTCTCGTATCAACATTATCTTTCGATTTTATTTATTTTGTTCGAACTAAGACACATTGTAAATAATTATATTTTATTATCTTATATAAGAAACTTTTCCTGAAAGTTTTAATTTTATTAAATTTAAGTTAGGAATCTTTTTAAAATGATCGTCATATATTTTAGTTATTTTCTTTATAGGGAAAAAATCAATCCCAAAACATTAATAAACTAATATTTTTAGAATATCTATCATATAATTTTATAAAGAAAAATAAACATTTAGTTTATTTTTCTATCAATTTTATTTGTCAAATTTTCTTAAATATTTTAAACTATTGACTGACATTCTTCTTTATAATTATTTTTTTTGTATCGCCAATTTTAAATATGGGACAAGAAAATAAAAAATGTGCTTATTTATCTTATTGTCATGTGACAATACATATAATATCTATGCATATTAAATAATTTTAAAAAATAAACATTATTTTCTCTCGTCTTAATTTTTTAGTTTTACTTATTTCATTCAAGCTAGGACTCTTTGTAAATAATTATATATTTTTTTAATTTAGTATCTTATATAACAAACTTGTTATTATAAGATATTTTTATGAAAATGTTATTTTCTTATAATTCAAACTTTTGTTTAGTTTTTTTTAAAAAGACATTTTTAAAAAGATTACGGGCAGGACATGTGGCATTAATAAACTACTTTTCAATTTTAAAGTTATATATACAATTTTGTAGAAATTTTTATATCACTAATTTCAAATGTGCGACTACAAAAAATAAAATATACATATTTATCTTATTGTTATACTACCTATATAATTCATAGCATATACTAAAATATACATAAAATAATTTTATAAACAAAATATTAATTTTTCTCTTCTTATTTTATCTTCAATTTTACTTATTATATTGGATGACATTATTCTTTATAGTCATTCTTTTTTTATATCACTAATTTCAAATATGGGAAAAAAAAAACAAAATGTGCTTATTTATTTTATCAAAGCTTACAATGCATATAACATCTATACATATAAAATAACTTTAAAAATAAATATTAATTTTGTCTTCTTAAATTTTCAATTTTACTTGTTTCAATCAATTTAGGATTATTTGTAAATAATTATATTTTTATTTTAATTTATTATCTTATTTTATCTTCAATTTTAATTATTTCATTCAAGTGAGGCTCTTTGTAAGTAATTATATGTTTAAATTTAATGTAGTATCTTATATAAGAGACTTTTCATGAAAATTTTAATTTCTTAAATTATTTAAGTTAGAACTCTTTCTTAATATGATCATTATATATTTTTTACTTTCTCTTATAGGAAAAATCTCAATCCCAAAAAGATAAAATTATCTTTATATTAGACACATGTCGTCGTACTAACATGCCACTTGGCATCTTCTTTATTATCTTATTTATCTTCAATTTTAATTATTTCATTCAAGTGAGACTCTCTGTAAGTAATTATATATTTAATTTTAATGTG
Source organism: Pontederia paniculata (assembly GCA_001647135.1). Classification (NCBI taxonomy): domain Eukaryota; kingdom Viridiplantae; phylum Streptophyta; class Magnoliopsida; order Commelinales; family Pontederiaceae; genus Pontederia; species Pontederia paniculata. Next base: position 8,567 of record LTAE01001286.1, on the reverse strand, counting down.
GTATCTTATATAAGAGACTTTTCTTGAAAATTTTAATTTTCTTAAATTATTTAAGTTAGAACTCTTTTTTAAAATGATCATTATATATTTTCTATTTTCTCTTATAGGAAAAATCTCAATTCCAAAAAGATAAAAAATATCTTTATACTAGACACATGTCGTTGTATTAACGCACCATTTGGCATCTTCTCGTGGCTTTGACCTCTCCTTTTATATATATACAGATATATAGATATTTTAATTATTTCATCAAAAGCAAATAATCTAAATTAATATCATCAGGGTAAATAAAAAATTATTAAAAAAGTATTGATAGAAAAATTAAAAAAAATAATATCTTTAATAAGATAATTTCTTTTAATAAATAACATAATATATCTTATTAGAAAACATTCAAATAATTAAATTTAAGTGTTTCCTAGTACATGATAATTATTTATTCTAACTAAACATTTACGTCAAATTTTTAAGTTCAACCAAATAACATAATTCACCTTCGATCCAAATTAAAAAAAAGTACCTCATAGAAGTCTTAATTACATTCATTTACATTCCAAAAAATTTAATTATATTAAAACAAATTACCCCTTCATTAGTGGTTAACCAAGTATAATATACTCATAAAGAACTTCACATTTAATTTGATTTACATCCAGCAATTTAGGATAAAATTGTGAACATAGAACCTTCCGACAAAAATGCAAAGCTAGGAGTCGAGTATAGCCTTGAACAATAAATTTATTGGGGAAGGGCATAAGAAAAAACAAAAAGAAATAATGAATTCTTAGGGAAAATCGAGTTGGTTCTCTAATGAATTGGATGATAATTATGATATTTTAATCACTAGCATCAAGCCATACATTAGGCTACATACAAGAAAGGTACATGAAAAGTAAACCAATTTGACAGCAACCACATTAAATTTTGAGAACAGCAATCACACCAACGAAAGCTCTCCAGCATGAACAGATCTTTTAACTAGTTTTGCCCATGACTCATTTGTCTCAGTGATTACCTTAAGAGCATAGTCCTACGAACAATAAGGAAAACAGAATATATCAGAAAGGATGTATATGAGTAGTTCTATCAACATCATAGTTAAAAAAAGTTAAAGCAATTGCTTGCATTAAGGCATGACCACTCGGTCCTCCAAGAACTCATCACATATTCAAAGTGTTCCAAAGGAAAATGATGCGATCAGAAAATATGTGAGAAAGTCTGGTCCTATGATAAGATATAGTTTTGCAAATTGATTTTCAAGAAGTTTCTTAACGAGGAGAATTGTAATTTCATAAATCAAAATAAGTTCCTGACTAGCTCTCCTATGAACTAATCCATAAGAAAAATATCAACTCTTCCAACTCCTCTCCCTGAATTCACTTCTCAGTATCATTCTTTCCTAAAGAACAAAAAGATAACTCTAAAGTCTGAAGAATCAGAATGTAGGCAAGGAATACTAGTATAGAAGGCATTACCTTGTTTGCTGCCTTGTTGCCAAGGCCAAAGTTATTAGCAGGTTTTCCATCTGGAATCTTATAGTCCCTAAACCAGTCCCTTATAGCAGTAAGAGTACCCTGAAGTGACAAGAAGGCATTAAGACGTGATCAAAGAATATTTCACAATTGTCAAACAGTGACCAAGTTAAGAAATGAAAATTCAGAAATCATTTGTTGTATAAACCTGCAGACATTTTAAAAAACACCTTGATTCTTCTGAAAAGAAAAAAAACATAATTCAGAAGAGAATTCTGCTATTAAAGCTTAGTCTGAAAATATGGATCCATACAGTTTCATTGTTACAGAATTGTTGTCTCCCATAAAGAGTGGAGTCTGTAATGACCAAGACATGTGTGTTCAATGTATTCAGAATTCACTCCAAATTTCAATGTATCAATTCCATTTTGTTTCCAACAAAATAATACAAATTGGTACCACCAAAGAATAACAATAACAATACGAAATTACAAACTGTGGAGCTAATTAAGAATGAGATTTGACATTATTAACTAGATAATGGAAGCAATTTATATAATTTAAAGTTTCAAAATTTTAAATTGCGAATTCAAACATAAAAAAGACCTTACATCTATCTTATTAGAAGTTGTTCAATCGTAAATATCTAGCAGTGTACTGGCCCTTCACCACTATATATAGGGATTGCAGTGGAGCTACAAATTTTCAGTAATGAGTTCCATTATGACATATCAGCCAAAAACAACATAATACAATTTTGAGGCAGTGCATGTTCCCCATAAATCTTGATTCTGAATTTTTAATTAAGATTGCTGAAACTAAGATATAATAGAAACATTAAGCTTACAGGGAAATGCTTCTCAACATCATCCACATCATTAACAAGTGAAGCTCGAGGATCATCCAATGAGATAGCAACGATCTTCCAGTCAAGCTCCCCTTCATCAATCATAGCTAAAGCTCCCAAAGGCTTTACTTTGAGAATATCACCAATCTTAGCTTGTCTCTCACCTATCTCAACAACATCAACTGTACAAAAGTATCAAAATAAACTGTTGCTACTGCCAAGTCCTTCCCATATCTGCAGAAGTATAAAGGAATCATCATTTTATAAACTAGCAAAATAAGGTAGCACACCTGGATCATTATCCCCAAGAGCTCCTTCAACTTCTACATTGGCAAAAGAAGGATCCTCCCATGTCTGAGGTAGCAATCCGTAATTCCAATTTATGTTGTACCTATTATGAACATATTAAAGAATGAGAAGAAAACAAAAAATATTTCAATAGTTGAAGTATGTTCAGAATACTTCATCTTCCCATGGTGCAGTAATTCTTACTTCCTACATCCACTTAATAACTTTGTGCACCTTTACTAAAGCTCTCTTGAAAATTTTCATCACATGCATATTTACATACCAATAAATCTAAAGTTTCACTGTCAAATGACATCATCAATTAAAAGAGTTTAATTATTCCTCTCATTAATGTTGAATATATTTTTTGATAGCGTTTTGTTTTCTAGAGGTATATATGTAATCTCATTATTTTGTGGGTGGTTGTCCTAGCTCCATCATATATATGTTATTTTTGGAGCGGTTATGTATTCTGGTGGTTTTGAACATTAACATAGTGAAAACTCTCTGCGACGGCCGTGGACGTAGGAGATCCATCTCCGAACCACGTAAAATTTGTGCGTGTTTTTCTGTGATTCTTGTGATGTTTCTACTCTTGTTCTTCGTATTTCCCAACACGTTTGAACATGGGGATATCGGATCTCATTTATTTTGAGGGATAAAAGGATGATGTCGGAAAAGGTGAACAACTGCATAGTGTAGAAAATGATAAAAATTAGATTAGAGATGTCAGAAAATTTTCCAAAAGTTCTGCTGATTGAAAGAAATATCTCAAGTACAAGTTTCGAGTGTTTGTTATCCTAAAGCAAATGAATGCTGAATGAAGTGCTCTATGGTTTTTCACTTTATCCAAGAATGGAAAGCAATGGCCTAATCTAGCATATCAACAAACTAATCATCTTCAAGTTATTTAAACATCACAATAGGATTTCTTTTGAGAGAGAGAGAGAGAGGCACATTAGCGTCATTATTATAAGCATCATAATGCGATATCTAGAATTTGCTATGTCTATGAACAACCAAATTATCAATTCAAAGCTGTGTGAAACTGAAAGGAAAAAAAATGAACTACAATTCAGCACTGGAAGAACCGAAAAATAAAAGCAACGAAATAGATATAGCATCGCAGTGTTCTTTTTTTTTTTCTTTTCTTTCTGAGGGATATAGCATCCTGAATTTGTTTTCAACATTGTGAGTAATACAGGCAAAGAACTACATTTCCACCTCCAATATGAAGGTAAATAAAGTGATAAATGGCAAACAAATTAGCCAAATCCAGAACAGTTTCTGTAGACTACAATTGGAAAACAACATGAGTATCTAAAGTACTACATTCTTAAAATAGATATCGCACAATCCACAGCAAAAAGGACGAATCTTTCGTAACAAATCCAGTGTTAGACTTATAAGTAATTCCACTAGAACCTATGAACCTTCTACATCGGAAGATTAGACTTCTATCGTTCAAATCGTATACGAAGCAAAACTAAAAAAAGATTGAATGCGAAAGAAAAATCTCACGGATAATATCGAAGTTTCCCTTTTTTGGTATCCTGTTTGATAGGCGTGAAGGCCTCGTCGGTGGCAACCTCCATCTTTGCGCTTGTCTCCTTTGGAATTTCCACGACAAAGTTGAAGACCCCGTCCCCCAGGCGTAAGGGCACGTCATGCCAGGGGGATATCTTCTTGCCGGAACCATCGAGGAAGAAAACTCGGTAGTCGAGGGTCTCCGGCTGGCCCTCCTCCTTGGTCTGGACGCCGTCGACCTTGTAGAGGGCGGAGACGTTGTACCTCCTGAGCCGGAGGGAGACGGCCCTCGCCTTCTGCGAGATGAGAACGCGTTGGCCGAGGGAGGAGGATCCGCTCCACCGGAGCCCACGGTTGAAGACGCCGGTGGCGAGCCTCGTGGCGGATGCGGTGGCGGCCGCGGCCATTGGAGGGAAGCAAGAGAGGAGGAAGGAGGGCGAACTGCGAACCAACTCCGTTGGGCGTTGGGTGTGGGTGTGAGAAGTGTGTGGAGAGTTTGGAAGCTGCGGAATTCGTACCAATCACGTGACTTAGATTGGGTGGGAACCATTTTCAAGTGTGATTATAATATAGATTATTATGATTGTGGAAATAATAATTCTCACAAAAAGGAATACTATCTGATCATATATTTTCTAATTTTTTTATGTTTAATATATTTTTGTAAAACGTAAGGAAATTTTACACAAAGATTGTTTACTTCTATGTGACACGATAGAAGTTATGCGAGAAACTAATTACTTATTTAATAAGAAATTCATATTCTCACATGTGAAACAAGCAAATTTAAAATTTTACTCATTTGAACCGTTTCTATCCAAATAAAAGGGGATTCAATGCTTAAATAAAAAAAAAATCTTCACAAGTTTATCTTCAAAATGAAGCTCGTTAATTGTTGTGTGGGATTAGAAATTTTATTTTAATTCAGGTCGTTATGTACGAATTTGGTAAAAGGCAAATGACAAAATTTGGATTTCTCCAATTTTACGCCAGAATTATTTTTTAAAATATAAATCAGAATTTTTTCAGTTTAAATGAAAAAGAACAATTTTATATAAAGATGTATAATTTAGTATTATTTAATTAAAATGTGTAACATGATTCTTTAGTATGCGTCTTTTAGATTAAAAGTACTTTTGAGTTGAAATTATTATTCTTGATTTTTCGTATAAAACATGTTAGTTATATTCATTTGGACAATTCGATTTAAATTAAGAAAAATATTATCATTTCTCTTTCAAAGTGTACTTATTCTTAATAGGTAATAAAAATTCGAGTACATTATTTTTTTTCATCATCATCATTAATAAATGGTTAAGACTATTAATGTAATATAATTTTGTTGTGTTCTAAACTTTTTTTTAAAAAAAGATTTTCAGATTTTTTTACATTCGGATAAATTGAAAGATGATGAAATAAGCCTATGAATTTGATTACATATGTGCAGTTTCTTGTGCTTTTGAAAGATGAGTGCTGAATGGAATTGCTGGATCAAATGATGGAGAGAGAAATAAGTGGAGTGTTTTATACATTTTTATAAGTTCTCTTGGGAATTATAGGATATTAATTTCTAATATATTTAAATAAAAATTAATAATAATTTGGAAATTTGAATATAATAATAATAAGTTGAAAAAAATATAAATAACAATTTGTAACTATAAAAATACAAATAATATCTATCCAAATAGAATAATAATATATACAATTAAAACTAAATATCTACTTTCTGAAATAACTATAATTTTAAATATATAGTGATTTTATTTTAGTTAATCACTTACATCACATTTGAAACTTTAATATTTTTTTATAAAATTTTTAGGTATATCTATCCAACTAATTAAAAGGTAAATATAAATTATTACAAAATTTCAATTACAATTGGTTGCATTTTGAGTTTGCAATTACACGAAACCAAACTATAATATGGTTAATTTCACATTTAAAACAGTTTGTACATTCAAATCAAAGTTGTTGTCATTTCTAAAGAATCTTGATAACTTGATTTCAACTCATGATAAAAGACAACATTAAAATTAAGAGAATTGACAATCCACTTTGACAAACTGTACCGCTTTGATGGTGAAAATATTTTGCATTAGTAAAAGAAAATGAAAATCATCATCATCATTCTTCATGTTACGTTTCTCAATATAGAATGACCAAAAGAGGTTGAATAAGAACTTTTGAATCATATTCGTTCAAGATGCAATTTCAATTATGAGCTTTTGAAACAAATTTGATACAACGTATTTTCAAAATGTCACAACAAATAAGAAATTATTTATCTCTTTTCTTTGATTTTAAGACAATTGATATAAATTTGTTATTATGTAATTTTATGAAATTAAGATATTATTGTATTAATTATTTTTGATAAGTTATCTCCTTCATGAGAGATTTTAAAAGAAAATCTTACACATCAAAAGGGACAAAACTCTTTAGCAATTGGAGAATAGTATTGAAAACAAAATGATACTAAGGAAATTGCTCATTAAAAATTCATTGTATGAAGAAAATAAAATTTTAAAGGAGAGAAAAATTGAATCAAACAAGGACATGTTTGTTAGTTAGATGACTTTGTGTTCATCTAAAGGCTCGACGGGATGGAGCAGGAAGGCGCGCTCCAGGCGCCCGGATCTCGCGGGAGGACGTGACATGGGCGGGGCACGCGAGAAACTCGGCCAATGACGTGGATAGGGCGGACGACGATGGTGGAGAAGAAGCGCGCGCGCGCGCACATATATATATATATATATATATATATATATATATATATCTTCGAAGTGAGGAGAATGCCATCGTTCGGGAGCCTCAATCCAATTCAATCTTCTCTAAACTCTACACTGGTATCAGAGCTGTGAAGACGGGATGTCGAGCGATCCCTACGAGAACCACTGACGTCTTGTTCTCTATCAAACGCTTGCAACTCGGCGTCCCCTTGCTGTCATCGTCGAGCGCTCACGCTGAACGCAACGTAGATCGTCTTCCACACGTACTGTTGACTGCGAAGCCGCGGACAACACCGAACAACGTCTGCAATGAAGGAATCTCCCGGTGCCAGCCTCCCATGTTTTTTCTCCTCAGACGTTGGGTACACAGGCACGAAGGAGGAAGAAGAACAGTGATTTTACTATAGCAACTTCCTCCGTCCGTCTGATCTATTTAATATTTTGATATCTGTCGTAGATCTCAATCTGTTTTAAGTTATAAATCTCAGCTGTTCGTCGATTTTATCTCGGATCTTGGTCGTTGGATTTTTTTTTGCCATCATCTTGATCTATTATCTAATTCCATCGCACCCGTTAAATCTTTTTGTGTTATTGTTTTTAATCTGGACCATTTGTTTATAAGTTATTAATCTGAGCCGCTAGATCTTCTTGTTTTTTATCTGAATCTTTATAAACTTACAGATTTTTAATATGAACCATAGATCTATTGATTCAACTTGATCTGCCCGTTCATTTTATATATTTTAATATCAACTGTTCTCTTCTTATAACTTATGTTTGTTAATCTCAGCCGCCCAATTGTGTTTCTTAATTCGGATCATTAAATTTTTAAGTTGATCTATTCAGATCTGAACCGTTTATCTTTATGATTTAATCTGAATCGTTTAATAGAACTTAAGTGTTGGTTTTAATCTGTGCCGTGCATTTTCTTATCTTAAAATTTGGATCGTCCATTTATCAAACTCATATGTTCTAATCTAAATCACTCATTTTACCTTTTAATCTGAGCCGTCCATTTTAAGGTTGATCTGATTTGATCTCTGGCATTCATTTTTATTTTTGATTTGATCTATGTTAATCGTAGCAGTTTCTTTTAACTTTCAATCTCAAACATCCACTATATTATTCCATTTGATCTGAGCCATACAAAGTTATCTGGGCCTTTTTCTCTGTTGAAGCCCATTAAAACTTTTGGCCTAATTCTTGAGCTCACCTATTTTTCATTTTTTCTTTGAATTTTATTTCCAAAAATTATTTTTATTTTCTGAATATTATTTAAACAAGTTTTATATTCGAAAGTTATTTATTTTCTGAAAATATTCAAAAAGTTTTTATTTATCAGAAATTATTTTTAATAATTATTTAATGAAATTTATTTAAATTTTTTTTATTTTCTGAAAAATATTTATTGTCTAAAAATTATGAAAGAAGTTTTATTCTCGGAAATTATTTTTTGTTTCCGAAAATTATTTAAAGGAGTTTTTATTTACGGAAATTACTTTATTTTCTGAAAATTATTTAATTTCTGAAAATATTCAAAAAGTTTTTTATTTATCAGAAATTATTTTTTAATAATTATTTAAAGAAATTTATTTCCGAAATTTATTTTTTCTTTTCTGAAATTTATTTATTTTCTGAAAATATTCAAAAGTTTTTTTGGAGATTATTTTTTAATAATTATTTAAAGAAATTTATTTC